>JAOPHQ010000588.1:250000-251841 GCA_030340625.1 Merluccius polli
CGTTTGGGTCCACACATCCCGTTCCCTAACAACAAACGAAAATAGAAAATCAAATATAATTTACAATACTGTGCCAAACATTGCAAGAATGCGATTTATGGGATGGCCAATCCCAATCTTGATTGTTATTGCTTTACGTGGTTTTATGTAATGCATGTAAGCCAGCTCCTTTAGGTGCATGTTATGCCAATTGCAACGTTTTGGGTGTGCCCTGTTTGGTTTCATGTGATATAGGCCGTCTCACCCACGGTTTTCATTGCCTGAAGATCCGATGGGATTGAAACGTTGCCTTGTTTTTAAATAAATGTCATTCAGGAGCATTGTCTTGGGATGTGCGCACAACTCCTCTTTAAGACGCCATTACACAATTGTGTCAACATTTATCTGAGTAAGAGCATTCACAGTATGTTAACCCAATGCGCCGTCTACTCTTTATAATGGCTATGGTCATCATGTTGCCACCTAGTCGATTACGTTTGTCCGCCAACATTAGTTTATAGAGTCCCATTAAGCTTGACCCCCACATCGCTGCATGCAGCTATATTTATTATTATTGGGGGTCAAGCAGCGAAGCTGCAGACACCCATTGTTTTCGTTAGTTTTCCTATTATTATTATTATTATTATTATTTTCCTGCCATTGGAGTCTATGGCAGCCCATAGAACCCCAGTGTTAAGAGTGGTGAAATTTGGCACACTGATTCAAGACAGTCCCATAAGCCCTCACAGCAAATTTGAGGTCGCTAGCCCATGAGCTCTAGCGCCACCAACAGGTCAAAGTTGGACATGCATTCATGTTTATAACTTTTGACTCATTCATCCAATATTCACAAACAAGGTATCATTGGAATCCTTGGGCCAAGCCGAGTCCAACGCCCCTATGACTTCATTATTTGCCATGATGGATTTTCCGCCATCTTGGTTTATTATAAAAACCTTCTAAATGTTTCACACCTCACATACTTTGTCTAATCATCTCCAAACTTGGCACATATGTTGATCAGACCATGCCTCACAAAAACTATTGAACAGATTTTTCATATTCAAAACCGTTTGGCCGCAACAGCCAATCAAATTTGACCACGAAGCCGCCAAACAGGAAGTACGCCAATTTATCAACAGCCCTTTGACATATCATAGCCAAACTTGGTATATAGACTCATGTGTTAAATAAAATTAATAACATATCAAAAATATTCAATCATTATGTAAATCTGACATAGCAGCATACAATCAGAACACTACTGTACTTCTGTTACGCCACGTCCTGCTACACGGTCCAACACTCCCATCTAGTGGCCGATTGTCGCTACTGATGAGCATTCCCCCAACACACCTGTTTGCAATCGGCAATCACCATGCCCTACTTAAGCCGATGCCAGTTCGTGCTTTGCTTTCCCCGACCTCGGTCCCTGCCTGCCGGACTACCTGCCTGTTGCTGAACCCTGTTGCCGACGCCACCTGCCTGACTACTAAATGCGTAACTGTACTTGTTTTAGCCTTCATTTATTTCTTAGTTATTTATTTTTTACATTGAATATTGCACCTTATGCTTGACTGCAGACCTTTTTTGCACCTATTATGTAAAGCGCATTGAGTTGCCATTGTGTATGAAATGCGCTATATAAATAAAGCTGCCTTGCCTTGCCTTGCACCTATATGTTTCACATTGAACACTGTAGAGATTGTATATTGTGTATATAGAGTCTTGTGTATATTGTGGCGATCACGGCCAGGTGTGGCGGCCATGCCCCCTATGGGCACAAGGGGTTCTGGGGGTGCAACCTGGTGGGGTTTTGACATTATCGGTGCCCCGGAATCCCTGTGGGGTTGGTGGTTGGG
>JAOPHQ010000589.1:0-85000 GCA_030340625.1 Merluccius polli
CCTTGCAAGGAAAACATGTCTTCTATGTCCAGAGCCTCTCCTCTGTCCTAATAATGTTAAGACAGAACGGACAGAGGAGCCAAATCCATTACTGTATGTTTAAACTATGTAAAATTTAAAAAAATCCGGAGGATTTTTGGACTGTGACATATACACAATTTATTTTAGAAAAATAGTTTTACGTATTTGAGAAGTGTTAATGAAAATCCCTGAGATACTTCCTTTGAAGTACTGTAACCATGATACCTGGCAAGCATTAGCAATTGCAATAGCAATTTGAAGAAAGCTCACAGGTACTCACAGGAACAAATAGGTCCAGTACAGTGACATAGGGTTACAGTACACGGTAAATATAGCCTTGCTAGCTAGATTCCACACAGTCCTCTAAATTCCTGCCCAGACCTCCATGGCCAGGTCAAATGTCTCATGGTTAGAAAACACTGATCTTCAAGTGGGAAATTAACATGATTTGATGTAAACTTTGCCTCATTAGGTCAACATACATTGAATTTCAAAAGATAATTTAAAAGCCCTCACCATTAATTTAATGATCCCCTACCACAGCAGCAAACCTTTACTGTGAAGTTATTTTGGAGTTAACAATTGTAAAAATCTTGTGGCACATTTCAGCATAGGTACAATAAGGTAACAATATGTAGTTCTAATTTTAGGAAGGTTCACAAGATCAAAATTCGACTTATCCATAATAAAATAATCACAACAATATCGTATCACAGTGTGCAATCTGATGTATGTTATACAAGTTCAACTGTGTTGATTGTGTTGATTATTTGGCAGTGTATGTTAAGTTAAATAGATTGGAAAACGTGACTGACTGTTCCATATTTGTTATCTTTTGTTTGACAAAATTGTCAGAATGAGTATTGGGCAGCGTTTAATATTGCCAATTGCGGAAAAGCTTCAGGGCAAAAAAAGAGGATGATATCACAACCAAGTCAAATCTGTGACTTACAGGCCCTGCGGTGCCACACCAGCATCTTTGAAGAGATACGAGCGTCTCTGTTAGAAACACAACACAATGAGGAATCTATCTCAGACACCCTGTGGGGCCTGGCTGCTGCTATACCGAGCATAACTATTCTTTCACTTTTGCTGTGATTGCAATTAGCAGTTTTTGCTCATCCCACTTTGTTTTGATTTCAATGTGTTTTTTATTGAGTCTCATGGTTATCATGTATTTGTTTTGACCACTAGATCTGAACGCATGAAACCATGATACTCAATCAAAACACATTTAAATCAAAATTAAGTGGGCAGCAAAAATTGCTGATTGCAGCTTTTAATTATTCATTGCACATATACACTCACCGGCCACTTTATTAGGTACACCTGTCCAACTGCTCGTTAACGCAAATTTCTAATCAGCCAATCACATGGCAGCAACTCAATGCATTTAGGCATGTAGACATGGTCAGGGACGATCTGCTGCAGTTCAAAACCGAGCATCAGAATGGGGAAGAAAGGTGATTTAAGTGACTTGAACGTGGCATGGTTGTTGGTGCCAGATGGGCTGGTCTGAGTATTTCAGAGACTGCTGATCTAACTGGGATTTTCACGCACAACCATCTCTAGGGTTTACAGAGAATGGTCCGAAAAAGAGAAAATATCCAGTGAGCGGCAGTTCTGTGGGCGCAAATGCCTTGTTGATGCTAGAGGTCAGAGGAGAATGGCCAGACTGGTTCGAGATGATAGAAAGGCAACTGTAACTCAATATAACCACTCGTTACAACAGAGGTATGCAGAAGAGGCATCTCTGAACGCACAACACGTCGAACCTTGAGGCGGATGGGCTACAGCAGCAGAAAGACCACACCGGGTGCCACTCACCCGTCAGCTAAGAACAGGAAAACTGAGGCTACAATTCGCACAGGCTCACCAAAATTGGACAATCGAAGATTGGAAAAAACGTTGCCTGGTCTGATGAGTCTCGATTTCTGCTGCGACATTCGGATGGTAGGGTCAGAATTTGGCGTCAACAACATGAAAGCATGGATCCATCCTGCCTTGTATCAACGGTTCAGGCTGGTGGTGGTGGTGTAATGGTGTGGGGGATATTTTCCTGGCACACTTTGGGCTTACTTAGTACCAATTGAGCATCGTGTCAAAGCCACAGACTACCTGAGTATTGTTGCTGACCATGTCCATCCCTTATGACCACAGTGTACCCATCTTCTGATGGCTACTTCCAGCAGGATACGCGCCATGTCATAAAAGCGCGAATTATCTCAGACTGGTTTCTTGAACATGACAATGAGTTCACTGTACTCAAATGGCCTCCACAGTCACCAGATCTCAATCCAATAGAGCACCTTTGGGATGTGGTGGAACGGGAGATTCGCATCATGGATGTGCAGCCGACAAATCTGCAGCAACTGCGTGATGCTATCATGTCAATATGGACCAAACTCTCTGAGGAATGTTTCCAGTACCTTGTTGAATCTGTGCCACGAAGGATTAAGGCAGTTCTGAAGGCAAAAGGGGGTCCAACCCGGTACTAGCAAGGTGTACCTAATAAAGTGGCCGGTGAGTGTATATATATATATAAAAACAGGCTTGTGTGGCACTATGCTGTGAGATTGACAGCTAGCTCTCTGGGCTCTCGAAGAAAGAGAGAAAAAAGTTCTCTACCCTTATACCTCCCCCCTTCTCTCTCTTTCTCACCCTCTCTCTCTCTCCCCCCCCCCCCCCCCCCCCCCCCCTCTTCCTCTCTCCCTCACCTGCAGGATGGCGAGACGGCCCGCCGTGCATGTCACTCTGTGCGCGCCAAACTTGCTGTGCAGTGGGAATGGCAGTGTCAATTAAATATCACTTTCAATTTCCTTGTTTTATGATCCCCGAGCTACTAAGCACCACTAATCCACCCCCACATCCAGGCACACCCATCCACCCCATCCGCCTCCCCCACCACCACCCCCAACGCCCCCCCCCCTCCCCCTCTGGCAGGGCCTCCTACCTTGTCTTTGAGGAAGATTGATTACACTTGTCGCCTCTTATAAAACGGACATTTACATGAAAATAAGAAAACAACTTCTTTGTTTGCGCGGGAAGTGAATTGAGGCAGCGCGAAAGAAGAAGGGAGAAAAAAAAGAAAGGGAATTCCCAATTTGATTTTTATACAAAGCTGAGGCGAGATAACAATCTCCTGGCGTTTCAACCGAGTGAGTTTTGAAGGTAGAGCGAGGACAGGCGCGGACGGGGGATGTATGTAGATTGAATAAAACTGGCAAATTATTTTCCGCACAACGTTGATGGATGTTGTCTCCGCTCGCACAATGAAGATGTCTCTGATGCGGTGGCGGAGATTGCCTTCGACAAGTGCGCGACTACAGCCAATGTATTCAACAGATCCCCACCCTAAAGATTAATCACATAATTCCCCACCCCACTAGGATTCAACATGAAAGGCCTGCCGGATAGTTGCATATGTTTGTTGTTGTATGGTTACTCTCTTGGTACGCTGTTATGGAATAAATGTGTAATCCGATGAGCTGGGCGAATATGTGTTTTACCTTACAGGGTGGTTTATTGGTTTGTGGTAATAGAGATTTACTTTATTTAGTGTGTGTGTGTGTGTGTGTGTGTGTGTGAACCTGCTGAATGCAATTTAATATAAAACTCCCAAACCTTGAGTGCCTGTAAGCTTGGTTGTTTGTTGTCCTTATCTGCAATTCCATCAAAACTGTGGCTTAAGTGAGTTTATGTAGACTTAGGGATTTCAGGAACATATTTGAAGTCAAATGAAAGCATTTCACTTTCAATATTTGATCATTTTATTTTGAAAAAGAGGTTATTGAATATTGGTCTGGTGGCTGGTTTGTAAATGACTTGTCTGGAAGAACCCAATGTACACAGTTCAATGATCTTACTTCTGATATGTTATCTGTAGATACTGGAGTTCCCCAGGTGTCTGTCTTGGGATCTCTTCTTTTTACTATTTATATTAACAATCTTGGAAAAAAATACCGAATACTAAACTGCACTTTTGTGCAGATGACACCATTGTTTATTGTATTACTTCTTCACTTGTGTCAGCCTTTGAACATCTTCACTGCTTTTGATGTTGTACAACACCATATATGCTCTTTAAAGCTTGTCCTAAATGCAAACAAAACCAAGCTCATGGTTTTCCCCAGAGCTAGGAAAAAGCCCTTAGTCTTGCCAGGTATTGTCATCCTAGAGGGGAAGGAGCTTGAAAAGGTGGACTCCTACAAATATCTTGGTTTCCCTTTTGATGAGCAATTGAGCACATTCAAAACCTCACCAAGAAACTAAAACTGAACCTTGGTTTCTCAAGAAATAAGTCTTGTTTTTTGTCTTTTCATCTATGTCCACACTGGCATCCCCTTTGATGCCAGTCCTCGATTACAGCAATATTTTATACTCATGTGCATCTGCCGCATGTGTGGTGGATGGTGGACGCGGTATATCATGGTGTGCTGAGGTTAATTATTAATGCAAATGCTCTGACACATCACTGCGATTTGTGCAGCAACCTCGGCTGGCCCTCACTAGCCAGGCGCAGGCCAGCCACTTTTTATCACATATTTTGTATTTACAAAGGTCTTCTTGGCCTATTACCAACTTATTTATCTGCCTATCTTTGTAGGAGTGACTCTGGTGGCCATTCCCTTCATTCCCAGGACTATTAACTCTTTTTATCTTTTCCCAATGTACGCATAGAGGTCGGGAAAAAAGCTTTCAGCTATTTTGCCCGTCGTCGTGGAACTTGCTTCAGATGGACCTTTAAATGCAGGAACTTGTTTCTTTATATGTTTGATGATTTGATGATTTGTTGTGCTGTTTTGTCACGTCAGGACGCTTTTGTAAAAGACATTTTAATCCCAAAAGGCTCTCCTGTTAAAATAAAGGTAAAACAAATAAATACAAATATGAAGCACCTTTCTACTTACATTTATTAATTAATTCTAGAAAAAAATAATACGTAAAGAAAAATGTACGCAGAAAAATCGCGCTCTCCGATACTAAAAGGTGACGTGAAAGCACTGCAGACCACTGGTTGGTCAGAGAGGATCGTCACTAGGATCGTAAGCCCGCAAAACTGAGAGAGCGAGCGAGCGGCAGGATGCGAGCAGAGCACAGATAGCAGTTACCTGGATGTAACTCCAGTTCTAAAAATACGTACGTAGCCAGTTAGCAGTGAAGTTGACAGTTTAGCAGTAAATGTACAGTGTCGGTTAGTTTGTCAGTAAAACAAAAGGCAGGAAGGTTAAAACCTCTATTGTTCCTGTGTGTTTGTGGTTGACATCACGACAGTTTCACGCGGCATCGCTATGACTCCTGCCTACACTGCGGGGGTCCTATCTGCAGTAGAAAACGAAGTACTCGGTACCAAAAGTGAGTAGAGTTGAGTAGGGTAGAGTCGAGCCGAGCAGTACCATGTAGTGGAAAAGCGGCAGGCACGGTTAACAGAGGCGTTACAGTTTGCCTCCTCTGACCCAACTTATAAGCCACCATCAAGGAAACCATTGTGTCCAAAATCCCCCAAAAGTCCCAAAAAAAGATGATGAATTGGCAGAAGATGAATTATTGCCCTGACTGGGGATCATCGGCCCTCAGTAAGCAATCACAATAGGCCTACCTCAGTTTGACTGCACACATCATTGACAGTGAGGGGAAACTTATTTACAGTTACTAACAGCATTAACCATGCTGGAGACGGTCAGTTTAGTTTTGAGTTTCTTATGGACTTATTTCCATCAATGTTGGGAAATAATATGGGAAATAAAAAAGATGTTTACCTGTTAACATTTATAATGTATATTATTAATGGATTCACCATCTACCAAAATCCATTTGAATTGAAATATTTTTTGAATGCTTCTCATGGCAAATATATATATATATATATTTTTTTTTTTTCATCACTTGACAGCCCCCAAAAAAAAATATATATATACAGTATATATATATATATATATATATATATATATATATATATATATATATATATATATATATATATATATATATATAAATTAGGGCTGTCAAGCGAAACTTTTGAGTTTTGTTAAAATATGTTTGTTTGAATTGAACAATTGTGTTATTGTTAACTGGTATGTATTATTAGAGTTAAATAGTTTTGTTTATTTTTTGGAGTCTGAAAGGCATATGCATATTGTGCTTGTGTGTGTGTTTGATGTGTGTGTGTGTGTGTGTGTGTGTGCACGGGCATGTGTTTCTTTGTACACAATGCATTGGTTGTGATTGTATATATATATATATATATATATATATATATATATAAAGTGTAATACAAGCAGGCCACATTTTAATCTCATGGAATATAGCACACTTTATTTTACACACAACACTGCCTTGCTGTGGTCGTTTTTAAGGACAGAATCTTTTGGGACATTTATGGTATCCAGACTATTTCCTTTTGCACGGCACATTACAGTTTCAACGTGTGTAGTCATTCCTAAACATTATTATTTTTGCAATATTATTAACATTTTTCTAATTTAATATTATTATAAACATTAATATTCATCGTAGTAGTAGTAGTATTACAAAGTTCCTAATAATAGCAAATAAACAAATGTGCAGAATAACATCAAACCACAGATTATTTAACACCGTCGGGTTACTGTAGGCTGAGAAAGAGAGAAAAAGAGCGCAATAGAGAGAGAGAGAGAGAGAGAGAGAGAGAAATAAAGATAGAGAGAGGAGAGGTGTGAGAGAGGTAGAGGTGAGAGAGGGACAGAGAGAGAGAGATGTAAGAGAGAGGGACAGAGAGAGAGAAATGTAAGAGAGAGAGATGTAAGAGAGAGAGAGAGACGACACGATCCACTATCAGACTAAGTGAACTAGAGGTATTCCTCACACAGCGGCAGCGCCGTGTGATTATCAGCGTGCACGTATGGTAAACAGCGAGCAGAGATTAGTCCAAAGTACCAAATCTCCCCGGCCCACCTTTAAGTCCTTTGTCTCTAAGCCAGCGAGACCCTGCCCCGCAGCCGCTGTGTGCAGCGTGTTTACACAACGCATAAGAGTATCACTGTCCGATTACTCTCCCAGTCTCCCATGGTCTTCCACTGCTCACACAAGGTCAGAGCGCAGGTGTGAGCGGTCCTTCCCCCGACTCACACGCACATGCACTCACATACACACACACACATATGCACACATGCACACACACATATGCACACATGCATACACACATGCAAACACACACACATGCATACACACACACACACACATGCACACATGCATATGCACACACACACACACACACACACAATGAAACACAACCACCCCCCCCACACACATGCATGCACACACACACACACACACACTCACACACACACACACACCGACTTTACATCTGATATCTGGCCTTTGAACAATGCTTTATTGTGCCACTCTGTGTGTGTGCCGAGATAAGCCCGGCCGCTAAAGCTGCGGATAAGACACTAATAAACAAACAGTGTTTAAATTGGACGGAATGGGAAACCGGTGATGCGTAGGAACCACGCCGGCAGTGCACTGGCTTAATCTGCCTCCCTCTCTATCGGTCTCCCCCCGCCATGCATTTTGTTTTGGTACATTCTCACAGGAGATTAGGTAGTACATGAGCAGGGAATAAGAGGGATTGGGATCCTAGAGAAACAATTACATGATTTTTTTTAAAGATCGACATCACATTTTTGTGTAGGTTTGTTAAGATCGTTGCATGTCTGCATGTATCGACGTGTGGGTGTGTGTGTGTTCATTGTTTGTGTGTTTCTCGAAGGGTTGTAACATGCACCGTGGACTTTGTTGTGATAGACATCACAACATTTTCTGTGTATATTTGTATATCTACCTGTTTATTTCAGTTTGACAATTTAAAGTGACAATTGAAAGTTTTTTTTATTATTTTTTATTATCACGGTTCAAATATAGTGGTAAAGCGGCATGGCTAGGCTGCTTGTGTAGGATAGGATCCTAGAGTGATTGCTGCGATGTCACTGACATTGTGGCAACTAGAGGGCAGACGTGCTTATGTCTCAATATCGCAGCGAGAGCGCGCGTGTCATCTCTAGCAGGCCTGTTTCTTGGTATATTTATGCATGCGGATGCATTCATCAAGGTGTATTGTAGCATAAGCAAATGAAAAATTCAAATTCAAATTTAAAAATTAAAAAAAGAAAATGAAAATGTTAAAATCTTGAATGTCAATGTAAATACATATTTACATGCAAATGTAAATGTAAATCAAAAATCAATCACATTCAATTGAAATCAAAAGAACAATGAGCTGGAATGAGGAGCATGCATGTAGGACGCCACGGCGGCGCGCTCCCAGTCGTGCCAGGGGATCAGGGCCCTGTGACTGTGTGTGTTATCAGTGTTTCTGTTCCACAGTGGCCCCCGTATCAGCAGGCCATGCAGGGCCACAACATCACAACAGGCTGCAGCAGCGGCAGCAGCCGAAGCCATTAGAGCCATGTGTTGAAATGTATTAGTCACCGTGCTATTAAGGAACTCACAAGGGAGGAGGGGGGGGGGGGTAGCGGCGGGGGGGGGCAGGCGTCGGATGGAGGGGGAGGAGGGCTGCCGGTCCTTTCCGGGTGGTGGGGGGGTGGGGGTGATTCATTAGGGGTGGGTGAGGGGGGGGGCTCTTTTCCCAGAGCCCTTGTGGGTCAAGTTTTTATGGGGCCTGTTTGGTTTTCAAAAACTCCCCCCCCCACACCTCACCCTCTCAGCCCCACTAGTCCCTCCCCTCCACCCATCTTGTCTACATTTGCTTCTGGTGTTGTTTTCGACGGTGGATGTCCCGTTCGGAGCGGGGGCCGTCCTCCAATGGCTCTTTAGTCCATGTCCTGTTGGCTCATATGTGGTGTTTTCATGAACTCTGAACCCCCGACGGCCATGGCAACCGCGGGAAAAATGTCCACGTTGATTGACAGGATTAAGGAAAAAAGAAAAAAGAAAAAGGGCCCCCATCCCTGGTAGCCATTTCAAACACTTTGGCAACAATGGGGCTCGCTGTGATTGAATTAATGAGGTATCGCCGACTGTCAAAAGAGCACACATACTTTACATAAACCTGATTATCTTTGCTTGGCAGAAACACAAGGAATGGGTGAGGTGGTGCTGGGGTGTGTGTGTGTGTGTGTGTGTGTGTGGGAGTTACTGGGTAGGAGAGTGTACTAGAAGAGGGAGTCGGTAAAGAGTGTGGAAGACAGCAGGGGGCCAGACATTTCTGAGGACTTTTTTAAGTACATAGTACAAAAAATCCCATGAAATGAGAAACGAGAAATGAGATGGGATTCATATGCATGAGTGTTAGTGTTTACGTATGTGTGTGTATGTGTGTGTGTGACAGAGAGACATAGAGACAGAGAGAGAGAGAGAGAGAGAGAGAGAGGAGTGGGGGGGGGTAGTGCTATTCTGGCTATGGCTCTTGCCTTGTGCCCTGGCCTCTTAGCATAAACCCCACCGTGGGGGCTTTAACAAATCTATTGAAGGAGCACGGGGTCCACGACAACAAGGGGGACCTGTGATGGAGGCCCCTGGGGATGTGTGTGTGTGTGTGTGTTGGGGGGGGGGGGGGGGGGGGGTGGCCGGGGGAAACAAGCATCCCCAAAGCGTGATGTTCTTCTTCTCCTTTTATTTCTCCTTTGGCATGGTCGTCATTGTTCCACATACCCCCTGCCCCTCTCTCTCTCTGTCTCTCTATCTCTCTCTCTCTCTCTCCCCCCTGCCACGACCTCACCACTCACATTTCAGTCCCAGAACATCTCGCACCACTCCCCCCCTGCACCCCCCTACCCTTACGACGGGGCACCCCAAGGCGATGCCAAGAGCCTGGCTAATTCTGGCGCGCCATTGAGGCTGGTAAACGGAGTGGAGTGGAGGGATGGGGGGGGGCGGGGGTGAGGGAGTGTGGGGGGGGCAGGGGGTGCTTGGACTGAAATGCTCACCAGATCAGCAAAGTGAACCTTCTGAAATGTGCACTAATTCTCTCCTTAATCCTTTTAGCTGTTTCCTCTCTCTCTCTCTCTCTCTCTCTCTCTCTCTCTCTCTCTCTCCCAGCTGTCTCTCTTCCCTTCTCTCTCTATAGCCGTTTTCTCAGAAGGAGGCGTCAGCTAAAAGTTATTGTCGAGCAGCCGAAGAAGAGGCAGGGAAGGACAAAGCTTTTCTGGGAAGAATTCAATTTACTGTGTGTGTGTGTTTTTGGATGTGTGGTTGTGTGTGTGTGCGTGTGTGTGTGTGTGCATGCGTGCGTGCGTACATCTGTGTGTGAGTGAGCGAGGAGAGTGCTGACTGCGTAGGTTGCGTCTTTTCTCTCAGCGTCCTCCTCTCTAACAGCAAAGCTCTGACAGCTGGGGTTTGATTTCTGGGGTTGTCAAAAGTCATCTTTGTTGCTTCCCACTTCTCAATGAATGAAGGTGGATAGGATTAGAAAGGAGAGAGAGAGAGAGAGAGAGAGAGAGAGAGACACACACACACACACACACACACACATACTCTCGCAGCAGTAGGTGGGCTTTGCCTCAAGTGATTCTTTTTGTTTTGCTTTGTTTTTTTTGTTTGTTTTTTCTCGCTTAAGGGAAATGAAATAAAAATGGCACCAACCTAAAAGAGAAAATCCCATAACCTGATTCAAGAGGGTCCTCTTTTGTCTCAGGTCCTAAACTCAAGCATATCAGATCCTAGCAGAACCCCCCCGAACCACTTCTTTAAGACCTATAGCCCACCGCCTGCATAGTGAAAGATACAAATTGTCCCCGTGTGTGTGTGTGTGTGTGGAGGGATGGGTGGAGGGATGGGTGGAGGGTGGCTGGGACATAAATAGAGGGGAGAGAGGTATTGTTGTCAGTGAGTTATATACTTAGCATTATTCATAACGAAGAGGAGAAGATTAAACAGCAATGTTTTGAAAAAAAGAGAGTGCTTGACTGTGCGTGGTTGACACCAGAGTTATACACGGCTTAATGCGGTCTTTCCCTTTATCTGCTCCAATTGTGTGCAATATATATGTGTGTATATGTGTTTATATATAAATGTAACCCTGTGGCGGTCGTATCCCCTGTGTGCATGCGTGTGTGTGTGTGTGTGTGTGTGTGTGTTGTGTCATTGTACAGATATGAACAAAGCCAAATGACGAGAGCAATTCATCACTATCTGCTTTTCGTTGCCGGCTGGTGAAAATTATGGCGGCGAGTCATTACTGTTCACCTTTTGTGTGTGCGTGTGATTAAAGCTGTCATATTATTGCTTCATTGTAATGGACCGGCGCGGCGCGTGAGGAGGGTCTGTGAAATCGCTCGTAGGGGTGAAATGAAGGAAGGTCTCATTCTGGTTCTGCTGCATATACACTGGCAACTAATATAGTGCAGTTTTATATTGTACGGCTGTATCTTCGTCCGTATTTGTTTTAGAAAAGACGAAAATACAGGCCAGTGTGCTCAGTGCAGGGTTATCAACCATGTCTCTTTTCAATTGATTTGGTTTCAACAAGAAAGAGCAAAATATGCAAATGTTTTGCTTTTTTTTCTCACATATTGTATTCTTTTGTATTTCTCTTTCATTCACACCGTCCTCATTTTCCACTTAAACTGTACAACCGGAAATTATTCCCGTTAACGGTCAGGGAAATATGTTTGCGAGTGCAGCAAACAAATACTGTATATGTCCGCTTTGTTTGCCTGAAAAGGCCCCATTTTAAATCAGACTCCGGCAGCCCATTTCATGACATCGCAAAGTACAATAAAAGACCCCTACAGCAGATACCTCATTGCGTTAACTAACTACAACCACACACACACACTCATTCAAGCCGGCTCCCTCGGCTTGAACTATTATTTTAACCTGCGGTACAAGCGTAACACCCAATGAAAGCCATCCCTCAGCAGTCCCGTGTCTTTTCTTTAGACCGCCGGTAGCCGTCAGAAGTAAATTAAGGCTCGGTCCGAGCAACAACCTCTTGACTTTTATTGAAGCTGGGGTCTAATAGTAATTCACTGGACCAGACCTTTTGTGTCACACAGTACTTCAATTTGCACTTTGCATGAGGCAGGAAGACATTAACTCTGCTCCCCCATCCCCCTTACTCTATTCATTACAATGCCATTAGTCTCCGCGAATTGATCAATATATCATGTATAGAGCATCTTGAATGTAGACGTCTGGCTCCTTTGTGAGCGGGGAGATAATGGTTTCAGCCATTCAAGCCGGCTTGTAGGAACAAGGGCGATAACACAAGCCAGGGAAGAGTTACACCGCTTACAGCTATGGAGAGAGAGAGACAGAGAGAGAGAGAGAGAGGGAGCTATCTAATTCAGATTATAAGGGGGGGGGGAAGTAGCCACAAGAAGAGGCATAAAAAGGTACGTTTTACTGTAAAAGGGGAGGAAGCAGTGGTGAAGATCTGAGAGACTCATACTTTAACCTTTTATGCTTCCCAGGTATCAAGGGAAGAGATAAACAGTAAGTACCAGTACCACTAACATTCACATGGACACATACAAAATGCACACACAATTAATTTCATAGCATTTTGTATAAACATATCCATTCGGAAGTAGCGTCCAGGTTCCTTCGTATACTTCTACTATGAGATAGAGAAAAGCCAATTTTATTCATTTTAACCACATTTTGAAAATGTTTCTTTGCTCACAGAAAAAAAACAAAAAAAAACAACCACCATCAACTATCATCATGCTAGCCATCAACTGTGCTAGTCCGGTCTCCAGAACACATTTTTTTACACTTGAGGTGAAAATACTATCTGCTGGTCGGCACGCCCTGACAGCCGTCTGACAGGATTCCCATGTGGGCAAAGGTCTAGAAGTGGTAAATTGTCAAAATAAACATGACACTTGTGCATGTTACACATACATGTACATGCGAAGACAAACGCAAATACACAGAGTGCACGCGCACAAGAAAAAGAAACACACACATGCACAAAAGTATGTATATATATAAATATATATACACACACACACACACACACACACGTGCGTATGGGGATGCACAGAATGATGTAGCCTTCATATTTTCCTTGAAGTACAGCCATCCTTCAAGGCCCTGGCCTTGTGTGTTAGAGATAGTATTGGAGTATTAGAGATAGTCTTGTGTATGTGTGTGTGTGTGTGGGGGGGGGGGGGGGGGGGGGGGGGGGGAGAGCATGCACAGGAAGAGACTCCCGGTATCTGTCGTCGTTGTTGTTGTCGTAGTTGTTGGGGAATGAGATTCAGCATCTGCTCTGAATCCCTAGAGGGCAGCAGTACAAATGTTTTGTATGCAGCGAGGACGTGCTCAGCGCTCACGATAAGAAACGCCGGTCCAATTGGCTCCTGAGTCAGTCAGTGTGCCAACTATGTGTAGATTTTTATTTTAGTTTTATTAAAGATAAACTATGGCCAAAATCACTTTGACATTGTTACGATATTGATGTCTATTGGTGATGTACAACGCACTCCAAGGTCCTATTTTACCATTTTGTGTAGTATTAAACTCGATTTCTGTAGACGCTGCTACGTCGATACATTGCTGCAGTAGTTACAACAGGGTTTAATAGGAGAGTATGTCTTCAAATCGCTTTAGCGTCAACCATAAGTATCAGATATTATATGTTTAATTCCCAGATGACAACAACTCAGGGGTTCCGTCTCAGAATCAATGCATATTGCATTTTTGCAAAGTTATTATGGCGAGAAATCAGTAATTTAGTAAGAGGACACACATTTTGACCAGGCCAGCAGCCTCATACATCCAGAATGCACTTCAGCTTTGCAGGCTTGGGGTGTGGCCATGATCTCCGTACAGCTGCCGTGGCATGGCCTCGTTCGAAGAGGAAACGGCCTGGTAGTAACTGTTAACCCGGCCGATTTGGTTTGTTCTGGCAGTGAGGAGCCCTGATATGGCTGATGCATCGAGGTTTTGACATGCAGTCACTGGCCAGTCGGGCAGTATTTCATTGGATATCCCTTTTTTTTTAACTTTCGCAATAAAACTTGCTAGCCTCAGCAATAGCGGCATACCAAAATGTTTACCCAAGTTGCTATTGGCTACAACACTGTTTTTTTTTCGGTTTGGGCCTTTGTTTTTCCCTGAAAGCAAGGGGTACGCGATCGAAATCCAAAAGTCATTCTGGGTAACGATGGGAAATAGCATACTGGAGCAGATCGTGGGAAGCCTGACACGACAGCCAGTGACAAATAAAGTACAATATTACACATATGGGAAAAATAATAATCCCGCTGACGCCTGACGCCAGGTGTGATCCGTTAGACCGTTTTTCTATTTTTCAGTCAGGATTTTATGGGCGGGGCTTAAAGGGTACATGAAGACATTACACGCTACCCCTTAGCATTGCCCCACCCCGTTATTAGTTTAACAGTTATCATTTGACAGTTATTAGTTTGACAGTTATGAGTTTAACAGTTATCATTTGACAGTTATTAGTTTGACACTTGAGAGAGGCTCCTCCCCCCGTGCGCAAATGGCCGTGGTTTAGCGCCTTCAGTAGACACGCCCCCAGCGTCTCAGAGCTGAAAATAATGCTTATTTTGTCACGATTGTGAATCCTAATTTTATATACTTGGTGATTTATTAATCAGTCAAATTTGGCTGGGTGGTTAATAACACATTTTTCTATAGTGTGACAAACTCTAAACACATATTTCCCTTTGGTTTACGTGACTTTAATATTATTGTGTCCGTCAGTCAGATGAACAGCAGTGGAGGCCTTCTACTGCAGACCACCACTTTCTTAGTCAGTGACGATTTTTATCTACAGATGATAATTTACTATTTGGTTAACTTTGGCGAGTGTACAGAAATGTAATCAATATTATATTAAAAAAATGTATAAACAAGCCATTTATTATGACACAGAGACCTGCCATTAGCTAAAATTAGCATGCCCCTTTGAGTCAAGTAAAGACAAACGGGAACGTCATTACACTTGTCAAACTACAAATGTTGCTGAAACACACAATATTCATTTCTACACACTATCCTATAATATACATACTACACAAAATATATATATACAAAAAAATGTATATATAGAATTATAATATATAAGATGCAAATGATTCAAATATTATTGATTAATATAATAATAATAATAATAATAATAATAATAATAACAATAACAATAATAATAGTAATAGTAATAACAATAACAATAATAATAATAATAATAATAATAATAATTAACGTATCAACAATATATGTTGCCATCTTGAAGTATCTAGACAACCCTAAATAATCTTCTTGAGGGAAGAACAAAACTACTGAACCAATGGCAGCAGGTCTCTCATCTTCTCTCGTGTTGCTACTTGATATTTACATCCGTACATGAGGTAAATCAATGATGGAAGTGCATCTCCTAGCAGTCTACTTCTCCCGGCTGAATCTTGCTCAATGTCTTACGTTTCAATGTTTGTCAGGAGGATGAGCCAGACAGACAGACAGACAGACAGCTGGTATTAACTGTCCTGATCTCTCTCTCTCTCTCTCTGACTGTTGACCTTTCATACATGTCAGCATAGGAGAAAACACCAACACACACACACACACACACACACACACCCACACCCACACACTGTTAGGCCCTGCTTCAGCGTTATCGTACTGTGTTACATGGGCTGATTTCAAAGCAGAATGAGAAGCAGCATCCATACATACACACCGATCCCCGAAAAACACTTTCTCACATACACATACATTTATAAACGTACAAACATATGAACTTGATTCCTCCAGACGTATGAAAGCACCATCACAGTGGGCGAACGAAGGAAGCCACATCCATCACACCAGAAGTTAAACACAGCCTCTTTACCTTTTTTGTTAACACATAAGCCACTCCCTCCCTTCACCCCCTTTTCTTTTCTTTCCTACCCGTGACATCTTTCCATCTTTCTTTCTCCCCCCCCCCCCCCCCCCCCTTCTCTGTCCGGCATCTTCTCTGTTAACCGTTCCTGCCGCCGTCGAAGGGTGCTCACCTTGACAGCTCCTTCCCTCCGTCGCCCGGCTCTAAGTGGATGATTAAAAAGAGATGGAGGGGCTTTGCGAGGGGAGGGGGGGGGCCGGTATGCGTGGCATCCCAGGAGTCCCGCTCCCCTCCCATGCAGCAAGCAGCTACAGCTGTCCTCCAAACAGGCCCGACATCCTTTATTTATTTCCGATGAAATATTGATGCGTGTTTAAAATAATGTGTCTGCCTATTTTTTTTATTTTTTTTTTTGGTTGGGGGGCAGGGGGGGGGGGGGGGGGGGGGGGGGGGGCTTTGCCCTGTGCACACTGTTTTCTAATGCATAAATAATTCTCCCCTCGGATGTCCATCGGACTCGGGGTCCGGCACATCAGCCGGGGCGTGTCCGCTGTATCACATTCTTTCTGCCCGAGAGAAAATACCCATCCCGAGTCATTTCCTACACTTATACGCCCGCCGCCGTGGCTAAATAATTAATGTATGAATTTAGGGCTAAAACTCCCGCACAATATGACTTTATGTCAGGGGGGGGGGGGGGGGAGTCCCCAAAGACCTGCAGCCAAATCATCTCTCGAAAAATGGATCCTTCCTCCTCTGGCCAAAAAGAAAAGGGGCAAACGTTGTGATTTTTCCAGGGGCCCTCTCTCATCCTTCCTCTCCATCTCTCCTCTCCCCCCTTCCCTCGCTGTCTCTCCTCTCCCCCCCTTCCCTCTCTGTCTCTGGTCCTGCTCCTCCTCATCTCCAATTGAAACTGGGGAGTGCCGGGGCTCCAGAAGCGCCCTCCTCCTCCTCCTCCTCCTCCTCCTCCTGCTCCTCCTCCCTCTCCTCCTCCTCCTGATGAGGTCCGGCTTTGCATGGCTGACGACAACCGAGCGATTTAAGCCCATTATTAGGCGGGGAAATGTTTTGTTTTCTGAACACAAATGGGTTTTCGCACACCGACATGAACTCGTTTTTTTTTCTGATTGCGTCGGCAAAAGGCCTCCCGTCTGCACCCTCCCCCCCCCCACCCCATCCCCTCCCGCCCTCCTCTCACTTCTCATCTCAATATCTGATGTCGCGATGTACAATTACGCCTCCCAATTTGCCGGGCAGATCCATCTGCAAGATAAAAGCGTGGGGGGGGTGAAGGAGATGAAAGAAAGGCGAGTGGGGTGGAACAGTAACTCTCACTGACTCTCCATGGTTCAATTAACACATCGTCGCGAGCGCGCCCGCTACCTCTCTCCGCTACATCTCATGTCGGTACACTGTCTGACACGAGGGCCGAAGAGATTAGAGATGCCACAGTTGATTCCAACACACACACACACACCCCTTACACACACACACACACACACACCTCCGCCCCTCAAAACAATACCTTTTAGAGGAGGGGCGTAATCGTTTTTATAAACTTCCACATTAGGGGAAGTTATATCATTCATATTATTTGTTTTAGGTGTGTGTGTGTGTGTGTGTGTGTTGGGTTCCACGAGAAAAGTAATTAGTCAGACAGACTGGCAGTTTAATATATCCCCTCAAGGGAATTTGATCAACTGAATGGAAATCAACTTTAAATTTGCAAAACTTTGAAGTGGATGTATGTTAGAAGTCACACTAAATGCCACTTTATTTGATCGTCGTTGGATAAAACTGTCAGCTAGCTCATTCATGCAAACAAGAACAATGTCAATACCACGGGGAAAAAAAATCTTAAACTGTATTGGCCAATTCGTCCATGTTTCCCTACTCACATATTTATTGGTCGTTTTAACAACACAACAACCTCTGAGGGAAAGAAAGGAGGGGGTGCGCCACAAATGACCCCTGGACCCTCTGTGACCTCTCTGAAGTGTTTGGATCAATGGCGTCTCTGCCTTTCTATCGCTTTTTTTCTATTGCAGTAGCTTTGGAAACAAGAAACGCTCGGGGCAACACAGGAATATATTATCCACCACCACACCCCCACCCCTTTAATAGTATTTCTGAGTGGTGTGTGTGCGTGTGTGTCTGTATGTGTGCGGGAGTGCATGTGTATGAGTGTGTGTGTGTGTGTGTGATCAGGCCCTCTAGTGTACTGTTACGCACCTTGCACTGTATTTACCAATACGGAACTGCCACCTGCCCCTCTCTGTCTGTCTCTGTCTCCCTCTCCCTCTCTCCCTCTCTCTCTCTCTCTCTCTCTCCCAGTCAATCCCCTCACAGTTCCCAGCGCTATATCTGGTGTGATCTCAAAGCTGGATCCCATCGTCTTTAGTTGTGATTAATGTGATAAATAATAAATATATCAATCTAGCCATCCAACGGGGACTAATTCTAACCAGTGGGAAGACACTGCCCCCCCCCCCAGCCCACCCAAGCCTCCCCACCACCCACCTAGAACGGCTGCCCGCAGCTGCACAATTAATTATTGAATGACTCATTCTTTAGAGGAAATAGGAAAGTTTTGATGAATACTGTCGGGGGGTCGTCTGTCTGTCCTTCCAGTTGTTTGATGTACGTCAGTGATCTCTCTCTCTCTCTCCTCCCCCCCCCCCCCCCCTTTCTCTCTCTCTCTCTCTCTCTCTCTCTTTGGTGGGAGGTGGGAAGGCAAGCATATGCACCACACACACACATGCATGCACACTTACACAAACATTAACACACCCGGACACACACACACACACACACACACACACACACACACACACACACACACACACACACACACACACACACACACACACACACACACACACACGGAGGTCAGGAGAGAGACATTTGGGTCCTTTAGAGAGGAGCCAGAGGCTACTGTCAGGGAGATCAGATGTTGAATATCTCACAATAAATTACAGCTGGAACTCACAGGTCCTTTAACACGGCGACTTTGGATTACCCCCACTAACCTCACCGCCTGTGTGTGTGCGTGTGTGTGTGTGTGCAAGATGTGCATGTGTGTAGGTGGGTGTGTGTGCGGGTGTGTTAATGTTTGTGTGTATGTGTGCTTGTTTGTGGGTTGTGCGTGCATGTGTGTGTGTTTAACTGTGTGTGTATGTGTGTGTGTGTTTAACTGTGTGTGTGTGTGTGTGTGTGTGTGTTTGATTGAGGGAGTTCGACCCTATTTACTAATGGAAGCCTCGGAGGCCCTTGAGTCTCTATACATTTTTAATGGTGTCAAATTGTCATTTCACTCTGCTGTTTTCTATTGAAAGTAAAGTGATGCCCTCCACACAGACACACACACACACACAGTGTCAACACTGCCAGCAAAATAACCAAAATAACAAAGGAAAATGTCATACCAATATAGTTGTATGACATTGAAATTGTTGAGATAACATGCATATAGATGTATCAAAAGACATTTTTCCACTCCAAACTGAAAGCCACATAATTAAGGTGCAGCAGTTGTTAGTATAGCAGCAATTACTTGGATTTTTAACCCATTCACATGATTTTGAAAGCATGTTGCAGTAGGACTAGGACATAATTGTATAAGAATGTATTTATTGACGTCAGTCAAGTACGCTCGTAAAAGTAGTTTTTCTTTGCTTTTTTTTTGTTAACTTCCTCTTGTAATGTTGCTTTTTCCCTTGTGCCATCATAACTCTCTCGGGGCGGGAGGGAGAAAGAAAGGCCCTGAATACAGAAATGTCAATCTTTTCTTTATTCTATACCTCCTGACCTTCAGCAGTAACGGCCTAAAAAAATGACAACATGCACATAACATGGAAACACTCTATGCAATCCTGTGTATAGATATATCACACGCACTGGGCATCAACACACACACACACACACACACACAGACACACGCATCATACACAGACAGATAGAGAGACAGGCACGCAGATACGTGTGCGCACACAACCAAGTTCTGCGTTGGTATAAGGGGGCCCGTCAGAGTGACAGACTGCATTGTCCGAGCTAGCTTTAGCGGTTGTAACAAGCGTTGGGACATTAGCGCAAACAAAAGCGGGAGTGGCGGCGTCATCAATCAAGCGTCTGACAGTCGACTTCACTTTGTTTTCTTCTCGTTGTTTTTTTTTTTGTTTTTTTCTCTCTTTTTTCACCACCACCACCACACTCTGCATAATAAGTGATTGGATCTCGGCTAATTAGATATCAGGTAATCAATCATTGCCAACAAGGCACTTGGCTGGCCAAGGGGAGAGCCTCCCTCTGCGTGTGTCTGTTTGTCAGGAAATAAATGACAAATAAAAATTAGTTTTTGCGGTTGCCAAAAGGTAATTCCCATCAGTGAGTTGTCCAACTGACGCCTGTGTCCATGTGTCAGGGTACTGGGGGCGAAAAGGGGTGGGGGGGTGGGGTAAAGAACCCCAAACTCCCACCCCTGGACCCCCCCCCCCCCCCCCCCCCACACACACACACACACACACACACACACACACACACACACACACACACACACACACACACACACACACACACACACACACACACTATGTCCCAACCAATTACTGAAATATGTAGTTGATGAATTTACATAATAAATGACGGCATCAAGTATTGATACATTTGCTTGGAATAATGTTTTACCCTGCGTAAACATGCATCTCACAATGTCTTCATGTGTTTTTGCTATTGTTTTTTTAATAGGAATATGAATAGAAATTACTTTATAAATAAGTGGGTTTGAATCAAAGTAACTTGATGGTCATATAGTTTGAAAGGTTATTACGTAAGCAAGTGTTTCTGTTTTGATTTTCCTCTGTTCCTCTATTTTCGGTTTATATTTATTTGAATACACACAGGGTTGTGTATGTACTAACATCACAACGCATACACAACATCTGGTGGGTGAAATAGAGAGGAGGAGGAGGAGGAGGAGAAGGGGCGAGAGACTCTCTCTGTACAGGAGAGAGAGAGAGAGAGAGAGAGAGAGAGAGAGAGAGAGAGAGAGAGAGAGAAAAAGAGTGATGGCTCTAGGTGGAGCGTACATCAGGATGTGCGTAAGTAAGTCGGCCAGCCAGCTGGTCCTCAGTCTCTTGGCTGCCCGTCGCCAGGGCCTGTCACCGCGGCAACTACTGAGGCAGCTACAAGTTTACAACAGCTGCACACTAATGTTTGATCAGTGATAAAATATGCCGGGGTGACAAGACCATGCTGCCCACGTGCATGTGTGTGCGTTTGTGTGTGTGTTTGTGTGTGTGTGTACTTGCGCATGCAGCTGCATTAAAAATTCAGTGCCCGAGTGGGTATGTAGACGACCCCGATGGTCTGGCTGGCGATGCCCACCCTCCCCCATAAACACACACATGCACGCACGCACGCACACACACACACACACACACACACACACACACACAGAAGACATAGAAGACACACATGCATGCACGCACACCCACCCACACCCACACACATGCAGGCCAAAGGTCCACCCAGGCAGATGACTTCACAAAATGTCAGCTTCCATATATCTCACTACGTCCCCCTAACCCCCCCCCCCCCCCCCGCCCCCCATAACCACAAAACCACCCCCAAGTTAACCCCCCTCCCAAACACACACACACACACACACAAACACACACATACTGAAATTGGTAAGGGGTGTGCGAACAGGAGTTGCTAAGATGTTTACAATACAAAAACAGCTTGTCTGTGTGTTCATCCGTCTGTCTGTCAGGCGGCCTGTTCGTTCTTTAGATATTGATTTGATTTGTCCATGTGCCCATCTGTTTGTCCGTCCGTTCATTGGTCGATCAATCAAACTTTGTATCGAGCTTTCGTGTAAAAACCACATTATGAAGTGCTTGGAAGGGAAACAATAAAACAATTTGTGAAAAACAAGAAATGTTAAAATAACAGCAAAAAGAGTTTGAGTCAATCTGGGATCCATCAGTCCTACGTTATTGCAAAACCTCTGGAGGAGACGGCACAGAGCCTGAGGAACAGGAAGGGGCGGAGCTACGCCTTATTTCCTGTTTCGTTACGGAGATGAACTCGAACCGAAGAGGAACTCATTTGCGCGAGTGGATGAAGGGGATTTTACAAAAGTATTAAGTTTTAATACTAAGTTAAAGTTTAATAAGTTTACAGACACGGGAAAGTTTCAGCTTGTCTTTCCACCAGGAAAAGTTCACTACTGCCGGCTGAGTTTGTGTTCGTGAATTACGTGCTTACAGAAATGAAATATCAAATATCAAGCGAAAGTATGAGTGAAACGCCCCGTTCACCCACATTTTAGCTTGTCTGGTATCAGATCTAAAGTTTGATTTGCGAGACTACATTTGAGTAAACATTACACATTACTTGATGAGAGGAACGCTGAATTAAGAACGGACGTTTGTACGATATTGTTTCAAAATGTCGACGGCTTGGGATGCCCTCGGCTCCTCTGGCAAACTGTTTCAGAGGTGAGGTCTGCCCCCCCCCACTGCCCAATGATGTGGTTAGACTTTCTGTCTGTCCATCTATCCATCCGTCCGTCCGTCCGTCCGTCCGTCTGACTGTGTGTTAGGTATGAAGGCTGCCAAGGAGAGAGAAACTCCTGGTAAATGTCAACTGTCAGCAGGAGCAGGAGCCTCCTCCTCATCAGGACCACCAGCCACCCCCGAAGGAGCAATGGGCGGTGGGGGTCCCAGAGAGACAGAAAGAGAGAGAGACAGAAAGAGAGAGAGGGGCCTACACAACTGACAAGGCACCTCTGCAGAAAGACATGGGGAGACAGACAGTGTGGTGGAGTCGTACTTCCCCTGTGACAAGGTCCTCTGACAGTTTGATTCTAGTTTCTCTGGGTTTTTTTCCGTCTTTTTTTTTTTTACATCCAGTACACTGTATGATTGCCTGGGTGGTGCATTACGAGGCCCTGTGTGTGTGTGTGTGTGTGTGTGTGTAATTTGACATCTCGTTATATTGAAATAGTCCTGCGTCCTTACAAGGCCTAGATTGCTAGTTGCCAGTAATTGGATTCCAGAGACGTCTACCCGGGGACGTCCTTGCTCGCTCCAAAGCGCTGCATCACGGCCGCGCCGAAGGACAGAAACTCTGATGTTCGGCAAAGAGATGAAGGACTAACGGAGGATATGGAGCAAAGATTAACACCGACGAGAACAAGGCGACGCGAATAGGGAGTAAGGCATTCTGTCGGAACAAATATACATATTTGTCGGGACACATACACTTAAACACGCGCACGCGCGCAGGCGCACACACACACACACACACACACACACACACACACACACACACACACACACACACACACACACACACACACACACACACACACACACACACACACACACACACACACACACACACAACGCAAGCACAGGGCACACACCTGTTCAGAGGGCACTGAACAGACAGAGTTGTTCAGGTCCCTCCCTTCTTTGTGTGTGGTTCTCTTGCCGAGCATCAATAATTGAGCAGGAGGGAGAAGGGGGGATCTTACAGAATACTTAACATGGCAAAATAAAGCACAGGCGGAAACAGCCGTCGCCCGGGCTTCAATTAGGGGTCTTTTGTCCCAGACAATAGGGCCACACAAAATCATGTTGTTCGCCGTCCATTTTGTACTTTGCTACAGCCTGCCCCCCTCCTCCTCCTCCTCCTCCTGCTCCTCCACCTCCCCTTTTTTGGGATTGGAGGATGGGGGGTGGTTTTCATCTACGTTGTCAACACAGAAGCTGAGGCTATTAGACTCATGCTCAGGTGTCAGGTGCATGTGTGTGTGTGTGTGTGTTTGTATGCAAAATGCAGCGCCTGCTCAGGTGTTGTGTTACCTGGACTCAGGTGACTCTGGAGGCCCAGACTGCTCTTCTTCTCCCGGAGTCACTGGGACCCTGGTAGCTAAGACGAGCAGCAGCACCATCTGAAACAATGACACTTTGTCTCTCTCACACACACACACACACACACACTAGAAACATACATTATGCACACACACACACACAAAACATATATTAGGCACACACACACACTAGAAACATACATTATGCACACACACACACACACACAAAACATATATTAGGCACACACACACACACACACACTAGAAACATACATTATGCACACACACACAAACTAGTAACATAGCATGGTCCACACACATATAGCCACACAGACCACCCCCCCCCCCCCCACACACACACACACACACACACACACACACACGCACATACGCAAAATGTGTGCACTGAGCAAATGGTTGTAATGGGTGTTCAAACGTTCAAGTTCCCCCTCATTGACGGCCATTCATAAATGTTGCAGGTGGCAGTGGAGGGCTGGAGGGGTGGTGGGGTGGAGGGGTGGTGGGGTTTTGTAGTGGAGTAGTGGGGTGCTCGGTGGGCCGGCTTCTCCTCTGCCCCTCACCTGCTGTAGTAGCAGCACTGCGCGGGCTAATTGACCGAAAATGCTCAGGAAAACCGATGAAACAACCTGAGATTAATGGACATACAGACTAGAGGCTGACATTTTTTCGGGAATCCCGCGGGACACGGGATTCCCGCGGGATTCCCGTGTTTCGGGAGTCAATTTATTTATAGTCACGTGATCGGGACGTGACAGGAAAAAAGTAAAACGGGAGTGAACGGGAGCGGGAGTCAAAATTAACAGATCTTTTTTACTTTCTTTTTTCTATCTTTAATCAAACAAAAATGTTTTCTAATGTTTTCTAATCGAAAAATCGGGGTAGGTTTTCCACACACACGTTATTTTGTGTTACGTGTGTGTCTCGTGCAGACGCAACTGACATATTGAGGCTATAGACGGACAAGCAACAACTTAATTCATCATCATTGTATTTATTTTATTTTGATTCTCTCGCCTTTTCTGTGCCTGACTTCCTGGTCTATCCAGCTTGACACGGTGCTCGCGGCTCGCGTGAAAAATAGAAATGAACCGATCTGAAGAGCTGCAGGCGCAGATGTGCGACCAGGCAGACCGGTTAACATTTGTGCTTCGGTTCCGCGTCCAGTGCGACAAGGTGATTAACCACAAACATCACAAGCAGCTGATCTAGTGGTTCAATGACAGTTTGTAGACAGTCCTCTTCTCTCTCCCTCTCCACCATGTTCAGAATATACATCCATCCATCCAGGCATGATGATCCATGCGTTTTACATATTTTCAATGAAAAAAACTAGACTAGAAAAAACGGTAACGGGACAGGATCGGGAGTGATTTATTCGGGATTAGGACGGGACGGGATTATTTTTTGATTTGGTCACGGGACCGAGACGGGACGGGATTTTTTTTGCGGGAGCGGGACGGGACGGGATTGAAAAAACACTCCCGTGTCAGCCTCTAATACAGACTGATTTATTGAACAAATAAATACAGATGATTTAATGAAGCAAAATTACTCATTTTAGTTATTTATTTTAAATTAAAATGTGTTTAACCCGGAACAAGCCTCATTGAGATTAATAATGTCCTTCACAAGAGTGTCCTGGCCAAGACAGACAGCAGCACGTTAAACAAAGTTTCAGACATATAACATTTAACAGTTACAGATAATGAGAGCATGAATAGCATGAATATACAAACTGAGTCAGGTCATCATATCCTGAATCACAAACATCAAAAGTTGGTATTTAAACAATATTAACATTATCGGTAGAGTAAAGTAAAGTAGAGTAAATTAGAGTAGAGTACAGAATTAAAAATAACAAAAATGTCGAGCATAATATTGAACATGAATACCAACCATTGTGATTCGTAATATCATACGACGTATTAGTTATATTAAAATATCTGCAATTTAGCACGCATTTCAGACTGTAAAACCATGAAGACAATATTGTGCATTGTGAAGCCCGGTACCCGTGTGTCTCGCAACGTTCAGCATAACCCCCTCAAAAAATGAATGAGAGAAATAATGTTGTATCCCATAATCCCTTAAATCCCTGCTAAGTAATACAGTGTATTGAGTGAGGAATGAGTGACAATTGACTATTTACTGGAGAAAAGAATGTGTTCAACAGATCATTAGAGGGGTTTTGGTGCTTCAAGGGTAATTTCCTCCTCAAAGCCAATTTGAAGTGGATTTCTCTATGGTGATTTAAAAGAAGGAAATCATTGCTTTCTAACCGCATATTAAACTAAACCATCTCTGTGGCGACGCACGCACACGCACACACACACGGATGCACGCAGGCACACGCACACACACACACCGCCCCCCCCCTCCCAAACACACCCTCTTTGGGCTTTAATCTCAAGCGGAGGAGAACAATCATTCAAGTGGCCATATAACTGAGGACTTTTTTTTTGTCCCCCCTTCCTCTTTTTGATTGGGAGTAGCTGTTTATTAGCTTGAAGCATCTGGGTGAGGATCTGTGATTAATTGGGGTGAGCCGGCCCGCTTTAGAACAAGGTCAGCCATCGCCGGGCCTTCTCCAACTCCCTCCGCTTACATCAATTACACCTAAAAGGGCTGAGGACCTCGCCTTGGGCTGGCACGCGTGCACGCAACGCAGCCTGCAACGCGTCTGGGAGGGAGAGGGGGAGAGGGGGAGAGAGAGAGAGAGAGAGAGAGAGAGAGACAGACAGAGAGAGAGAGAGGGAAAGCGAGAGAGAGAGGGAAAGCGAGAGAGAGAGAGGGAAAGCGAGAGAGAGACAGAGAGAGAGAGAGAGAGAGACTCAATGCCATTACAGCCAATCCATGATTAATCCCATATAGCTCAGAGAGGGGCCTGTAATGAATTTCATGCAAATGAGACGTTTTTTTCTTTTTTTCTGCTGTGTTTCCGTGTCACTTTAGCCCCTTTCTGCTTAAGATACCCATAGAGCCAATTAGAAATTCCTCCATGTCGCCGAGGCAGAGTAGGGGGGCTAAAGGCTTCCTACGGGGCTTATTAGTGACACTATAGTCGACTCTCTGTGAAGGAGACCAGGCATGTGGCTGTGGACGGCCAATGATAAATAAAAGACGAGGAAAACAGGACGAAGTGTTGGCAGTTTCAGAGGCGAACAGTATGTGTGTTGCTTCCCCTTTGTATTTTGTGTTATTTCCTTTCTTTTTCGTACTATTCTTCTTTTGTACTATTTTTTTCTTCCTTTCTTTTCTTTCTTTACCCTCTTTCTTGCCGTCTGTCTGTCTGTCTGCCCACATTAAAACTAGAACATACATGTACAGTGAAAGATGATTTATATTGGATCAGATAGAGGGCGTCCTTGTCTCAGCTTATCTCCGTCTCTCGACCCGCTGTCGGAAAAAAAAAAGAAAACTACAAACATGTCTAAATGTGCTGATTCCTTCTCTTCTGCAATGGGATGAACTAAAAGTGGTTTATTTTTCTCATGTGGAATTGCTACAAAGACATATTTGTGTAGTTCAGAGGTCAGTATAATATTCACGATATCTCTTTGACACGGCGACTCGTATATGATGAGTCCTTTGTTTTTGCTTGAGTGCAGCAACTATTCAAGTAACTATTTAAACTCAAACCCAAGCAAAAGCAAATTCATGCAAAACCATCAGGTTGAAGACGGAAATAGATCATTTGAGTTGCAAAAGATCTGCATTAAAATACATCCTAACAAAGAATCCAATGAAAGTTTAGGCTTCCTTGCTACAGAATATATTGTATGTGTCTATATGCGGGACAGCAGGACCAGAGGAAGATTGATGCAATATGAAAATATGACCAGTTTCAATATGTTGTCAAGGAACGGAAGAAGAAGAAAGAAAGAAAAAAAAAAAACCCAAGATGTCTGACCGCAACGCTTCCTCCAACATCAGATAAGGAGACAATACCAGGATGAACACATGTTTTCGACTGCAGATTATGACGGAGCACTGTTATTTCCTGTATGAATACGCTTTCAATTTCCTGCCCGGCACTTTAGTTTTATTACATTGATAAGGCGATAGCATCGGCCTGTAGCCATGGGGACGAACCGACCATGCGCACAATAGAGCGCAGAGATAACAGAAAGGGTGTGAAAGAAGGGATCGGGAAAAATAAAAAAAGAAAGAGAACGGACATCAGGCGCGGGTATAGCCCAGTCGGAGGTAGACGCCCAGACGTAATTAATATTATGATAATACTACAGAGTTATTAGCTGCGTTCTGCCCATGACATCATACTGACATCTCTACCGGGATTCATTGTGCAGACATTCAGAGCAATGTTGTAGCGAACAAAAGGGGCTACAATGGACGTTAAAAAAAAGCATTGAATACAGTTACATTACTTCTCATAGGGAAGCGTTGAGGATAGAATCGGATATGATAGTGTAGTGGCTGCGGGGTTCCCCTCCCAGCCGAAAAGGTCCTGGGTTCGATCCCCTACCTGCTCCTTAATGACATGTATCTCAATTCACTATAGTCTCTTTGGGTAAATGCGTAAAATTGACTACAATAACTAGTTAGGATGTCTGATGTGTTTGATTATTACATCTGATATGGAAACACAGATTACACGTCAAAGCAAATAATCCTATCATTTATTGGGTGAGCACAACTGTGTGTTTGTCTGAGTGTCTGAGCGTAAGCGTATGTGTACAGAAGGTGTGTGTATCATGTGTTTGTACTTTTGTTGTAAAATGCATACGTTTGAATATTTGTTTTCCTGTTGGAAGGAAATATGTGTTTGCCTACACATACGCACGCACACACACACATACGTAAGCATGTTTTGTGCACTTTGTGTGTGTGTGCGTGTCTCTTCCTGCGTACTCCACTGTTGTCCCTCAGGCTACAGCAAATAACCCTGCCTTTAAATCCACAAAGGTCTACAAAACCGATTTCCTCCAGGCACTGCACATTTCCAGCCAGGTCCTGATCCTCACTTAGAGCAATTGAAGTCAATTTGTTATTGCAAATATAAATTTGGTAACTTGTAATAACCAGTGAGCCGGACAAGGGGGAGGCCACTGGCAAAGGCCAGAGCTTTTTTTTTTTCACTTCTGACCCCATAGCCCAGACGAGCCTTTGTTAGCTTAGGCATTCAGCTGCCAATCAAAGTCGAGTTTTTCATTAAATTCACTCGAGAAACTCCCCTGGTCCCAAACTAGCAGCCATTGGAAGAATTCATGGGAAATAAAAGGAGAGGTGACGAGGGCCAAGTTCTCACTGAGTCTTGTTATTTTGGACCTGAAAAAAAAAAAAAACTGAGACAGTGTGCTATAACCGACTGTTACAGTTGAGATAAACAAAAAGGGTATTTTTCATTTAAGCATTGAGGCTAGCTTTCAACTAAGCATTACACAGTTATAAAACACATAGGTACATGGTTTAGCATACAACTAAGCGTTTCAGTCCACTTTGTTTTCCACAGATTAAAAATGTGAGTTTGAATTGGCTTTTCAACAGATAAATAACACAAACGAGGGAAATAGACTGTGGGGAAAAAAACATCCCTAGTTATTTACTTAACTTTATTCATGATAAATGACACAAATTAATGTTCAATTAAAAACATTTCAGAAATAAAACCTGGTTTTACCGGCTGCATAACTGAATGGAATGGTTTCGGCAGAGGTTTGTCATCACTATAGTGATTAAAGCTTATCTACTCTCAACAAGTTGACAGCAAAGTTTAATTAGGTGTAATGTCGTGTGTGTGTTTGTGTGTGTGTATGTGTGTGTGTGTGTGTGTGTGTGTGTGTGTGTGTGTGTGTATGTGTGTGTGTGTGTGCGTGTGCGTGCGCGTGTGTGCACCTCCAGGCCAGCGCAATCAAGTAAGTATTCTTGGACTTCTAGTCTGTCCTGACAGGCATGCATGCAGGCACACACGCACACACACACACACATGCACGCACACAGACACACACACACACGCCATGTTTCAGCCCAGCTGGATTCTCCCTGAAGTGCTTGACATTTTCACCAGAAGGATAATTGAGGAATAACATTTGCGTTACAATTTAACATGACCCTTGCCTTTAGAAGCCCTTTCGCATTACCTCACCCAAACTGGCTGCTGACACCCACTTAAGACAGTGAAATGCGTGTGTGTGTTAGTGTGTGTGTGTGTGTGTGTGTGTGTGTGTGTGTGTGTGTGTGTGGTTGCAGGGGGTTGGGGGTTATGTGCACAGTTATTATGTGGGTCAATGTGTAAGACACAGTGTGTGTCTATATGCAGGCTTTTGGCTCGATATTTACATATTTCTGGGAGGGTATGTGTATGTGTGTGTGTGTGTGTGTGCGTGTGTGCGCGCGTGTGCGTGCGTGCGTTCATGGTATGGCTCTCCAACATATGGAGTATACTTTGGAGGGTTTGGGGTGGCTGACGGGGGTGCTCTTGACATGAGTCGGGGGAGGGGAGTGGACCTTATTATTACCATAGAAGAGCCAACCTGAAGGGGAGCCACAGTGACCTTTTCAAGTCTTCACCCGGCAACAATTAGGAAAAAAAAATGCATCGAGTCCGCTGGGGAAGGTGTGAAAATGTGTGTGCGTCTCTGTGCACCTGCACATAATTAAATGTGTGTGTGTGTGTGTGTGTGTGTGCGCGTGTGTGTGCACACATAATACCGCATGTGTATATTTTAGACATTGCGTGTATGCGTGTGCCCATACTTTGAACTGCGAGTGCAGTTTGGAATTGCATGAATCAATGTGTGCATATGTTTTTGGGTTGTTGTGTTTGTTTGTATGTGCGTACGTACATGCATGTGTGTGTGTGTGCATTTGTGTGTATGCATACGTGTGTGTGTGTGTGCTTGTGTGTGGATGCACATTATGTGTGTGTGTGTGTGCATGCGTGTGGATGCACATTATGATGTGTGCGTGTGTGTACATGCGTGTGTGTGTGTGCGCGTGTGTATGTGTATTCATACATGCGTGTGTGTGTGTGTGCACGTGCAATGACGTGTTTGTGTGTGTGTGTTTATTGCTCAGAGGCAGTGACAGGGAGCAGCCGCTAAAAGCTAAGGTTAATGGATTGAGTGTTACCTTTTGTGGAAGCTTAACATTGGCCCGTACACAAGGGGAATCAGCGTGCGCCCGTCTCCGCCGTGTTCCTCCGCCGAGTCTGAATTAAGGAACCCCGGCCCGCTTGTTTGTGTTAGGAATTTCTTCAGGGTTTATCTCTCGTCACGACTACAAGACACAGTCTTTAATCAACGCTCCTCAAAGTGATGGCTTTATCCCGGGCCAAGCTCAGAATGGAGCGTCTGTCACATTACTCTGTCAAAGCCAGCAGGGACAATTCATGGTTTTGGGCTTTTATCGCACGGTTAATATTTACCTTCCGCTGCTTATTTGAGACAGACCTCAGGTGGCGGTTAGCGCAAAAAACGGAGAGATCACGGCCAAAACCGCTCAGTTAACGCTCATCCCTGCGCTATATATTTGAAAGGATAATGATTTATTGGAGTCCTACTGGTCCAGCAATAGTCTTTAATATAACATTACAGAGTGTTAATGAGGCATCATTTCACACCTAGGAGTGTGTTGGGAGCCATGACTGAACATTTCAGTTCATTCACACTTCAATACACTTGCCAAAACTACAGCTAGATAGCAATTCAGCAAAATCTACATTTCTTAAGATTTACATTTTTACTATTAAAAGAGGGTTTACTAGCCAATATACTGTATGTCTGCAGATGTTGAAAATATATGTGCATTGTGTTGCAAAGGTGAGATTAAATAAAATGCATTTCATGTTCAGCAAATGCTAATATCGTTATGTGGTTCGTTTGAGCCAGATCAGCCAAATTGTTTTAATTTCATTTTGCATAGGCCTACAGTTGGTTGTTATTTTCCAGACATGACAACGCAGGGACAGGTTTTGCAGGAGAAGCAAGAAGCATCTTCTGCAAGGCCTATATCCCTTTATAAAATGGTTAGTTCAGGTCCTTGATGCCGTTGATGACTCACCTGTGACCGCATAACAATTAATTTTAAGTATTAATGTGGCTGTATGCTTAAGCCTGTATGCTAGCCTGTTTTGTTTGGCAACCATATTGCTGTCTTGAGGAACAGTATTGCTTGGCGGAAGAATGATGATTTGTTTTGAATAAATTATTGCATTTCATGTTGCATTTTGCGAAATCTTACATTGCGAAGTCTACAGTAACCGTTTTTAGTAACCGTTTTTTGGTAACCGTTTTTAGTAACCGTTTTTGTTCGGCATGACGCTTTGTGCCTAACAACACCCCCTAGCTGTTCTAAAATCACTATCTTGCGGCTTATTGCTTAATTCACTGAGGCTCTTTTACCCATTCCTCTTCATAATACGCATCCTAGTCGTATCCCATTCACACCTCCTAGCGACGTACACCCACCCGCCCTTCCCATTGATAAATGGCAGGATTAGTGACTAGTACACTTTATTAAAAAGTAATAACAATTTTTGTTGGCACCCTTCATGTGGTAAGGAGTGCCATGAATCACAGGATATTGGCTGTCTGTACCTGATGAATGCATCGTTTACCAGCCCAGGAGTAATTTAGTAGCAGCTATTAATTTAAATCACATTTATTTCAGCCCGGCCCACTAGGCCGGCTCAGAGCGGGCGTAACAAAGGCACTGAGAGGAGAAGACGGAGCACATGGCGCAGACAGACACTGAGATGGATGCGTGGTATCTGGGATTATAGCTCGCTCTGTTCATCTGCTGGGACTTTAAGAGCTAAAAAGTGTGGTGGGTGGACCATCACTGCGAGAGTCAGAAAACCAAACGCAAAAATGAACACATAACAATATTTATTGAGATCTCAAAGTCAGGATGCTTATGTTTACATGGAGCAGTCCGTTTTAACTTGCAAACATGTAAAACACACACACACAGGCCTTTTTCACACAAAAAAACCCTCAAAAGTTAAACATTGCTATTTTGGTTATCTTTTTTTGGGCGCCGCTAAAGCAGAGTCTGAGAAAACCCCACGAGCTGAATGATCGCATGCTAACACTTGTCAGGTATAGCGTTTCTTTATCTTTGACATCCATTTCCCATAAATCCTAGTGAGGGAACGTTGGTGGTCCCTCATTTCCTGCGTCCTACTAAAGGGTTGCGAAGGTTACACAAACACAGAGCCAGGGATTGGTTGAAACATCATACAACCATCTTTCGCCAAATATATCTCAAACGTCAATGTTTAAAAACCCAGTTTTTCCTTTCTGAAACACATTGTTGTTTACATGTGTTATAATACACAGGTAATGGTTAAATTAACCTTAGGATTAATTTGCAACATGCTTATCCACGGTATAATTAATTCCGCTCTTAATTTAGACCACAGACCAGACAGACCATGACAGATTACGGTTACAATATGTTCCCACGTTCAGGCATTCGGTTGCATTGATACGTTAATGTTGCTTTGCCTCCAGGATTCTTTTGTATTAATATATATAATTAGCGTGAGATGACCTGCAAATGCCTCCCTTATTCATAATATGCTGTGTGTTCACCTTCATTAAAATGACACATCAAAGCATTTTATAGTGTAATATATTGGCCTGGGATTTTGTACAAGTTCAACCGATTAAACCAAATAATAAATAGTGACATGAATAGTTAAAATCATTAACTATCCGTTAACGTATGAATGAAGATTACTACTTCTACCCTGTTTATTCTGTATTCTTTGTTATTGAATAACTATTATTAAAATAATTCCCCCCCCCCCCCCCAACAAATATAATAACTCCAGGTTGAACTTTAAAGCAAAGAACCCAAATGACAGCAAACCCATGAACAAACCAAGGCATTTATTTAAGGTACAGCCGTGCAGAAATGTAATTAAATAGGCACAGAGGAGCGCTAAGCGCACACCTAGAGTTATAAGTCCACCCAACGTCATGTTAGTTTAACCCTACTGTGGACTCCAAAAGCCACATCTGGTCATTGGAACATAACAGAATTAGGTTACAGATGTCTGACAGTGCTCTGTGTGTGTACAGTACAGACGGCCCACACACTACCGAGTGCATCGCATGTTTTCATTTCATTTAGTTTTTTAATTTGGATCTAAATGCCCTTCGAAAATATTGCAAAACACAGTGGTGTTGGGTTGTTGCATGTGTCTTTATACGTACTATATGCACACGGGCGCATGCACACACACACACACAGTGCATGCATGTACATCACACACACACACACACGTGCATGCATGTACATGCACGCACACACACACACACACGTGCATGCAATGTACATGCACGTGCATGTACATTGCATGTGTCTTAATATACGTACTATATGCACACGGGTGCACGCACGCACACACACACACGTGCATGCATGTACATGCACACACACACACACATATGTGCATGCATGTACATGCACGCGCACACACATAACCTAACCTAACCGTAACCCAACCCATCCCATGATTCATTCGAGAGAGACAGAGGGTTTGACAGAGTTTGACAGAGAGACACGCCACGCGTCCCTGCTGGGTGAAGAGTGATACTCCTGCAGCGGTACAGGTAGGGTGGCCCACGCCGGCTCCCAGGTGAAGAGCCCCGGGGAAGGAGGTGTAGGGCCTGCAGGCTGCCCAGGTGTTACAAGGTATTTACTGGCTGCCTGTTCTGGCAGTGGAGGAGAAAACTGCCAGTGTACTAATGAATTAAATACAGCTTTATATCTCTCTCTCTCTCTGCTTCAGCTGCACATTGTCTGTCTGTCTTTTGTTCTGTGGCTGTAGTCTACACATCTGCCTGTCTGTCTGCCTGCCTGCCTGTTTGTCAGTCTGTCTGACTTTTTTCCTTTTTTCCCTTTACTCTTACAAGGATACTTTCTAAATAAATGGTAAATCTTAGATATATATATCATCAACAAACTGACCTTTGAGTGACCGTGACGCAACACCACAACATCGTTTGTTGCACAAACAGACTTTGAGCGATCAACCATCCAGTATTGCTGTGTGTGAGGGAGAGTGACAGGGCTGGCCGAGAGCAGAAAGAGACAGCGTGGTTTCCAAGGCACAACTCCAACACTAGATGGCTGCAGATAATGGAGAAAGACAAGCTAATGATACACACACTCACACACACACTCACACGCGTGGTACAGTAGCTCAGAGCCAGCACACTGACAACGTGAGAGATGGTGGCGGTGGGGGGAAAGGATGGGGTGGGGGATGGGGTGAATTAGGCAAAGCCAGGGAAATGGATGTAAACGTAGAAGAAGAAGAAGAAAAAGAAAAGCGGTCGGCGACTATGTATGGGAGGATTTTATCTACGAGTACAGCATCCCTGCCCTGCACCCCCCCCCCCCCCCCTCTCTCTCTCTCTCTCTCTCTCTCTCTCTCTCTCTCTCACAGTCTCTCTGTCTCTGTCTCGCCGCTTTCTCTATCTCTTTCTTCATCTGTGTATGTGTATATAGTGTTTTGGATTACAACATATAGATGGTGGATGCACATTGTAGTACAGTCCCACTTTTTGAAAGAAGTGTGCAGCGGGGGTGGTCATATCATCTAGTGAATACATTACAGCTTTAAATGATTAGATGATGTTAAACATCTGGACTTGGACTTGAAGTTAAGACACTCAGTCGTAACTATGCCGTATGACAATAACTTCAAATAAATGGTCTGTTTGTTGAGGAAGGATACTAAAAATTGCCATTAACCACAAATGTAGACATGAATGCCATTGTTAATAAGACTGCTACAATATCAAAGTAATTGATTATTTAGGAGGCATTAGATAGCACCAGATAATTAACATTAACATAATGTAATAATTTGGGTCATTATCCTACAGTGATATTATGAATATTTTATTATCTCATTATCAATACATATTTTACATAGGTAGTTATAAGGTTGAACATGCCTATACTGTAATCAAGTGACATTTCTCCCCATGAAAGTGTAATGTCAAATCCCCATGAAACAGATCTAGCAGTTACAGTAACTTCTATTTATGCGAACAGCAATAATTCATCCGACAACGTAGCGAGACAATATTTCTACAGGGAAATGGGGAGCATACGTCTTTTTCGTCTTAGGCGAGATTAAGCTATTTCACAATCAGCAGAGCAGTCAGAATACATTTTTATTGGGGGCATTACACCGCAAATGAATTGTAGAGCTTGGTAAGAGCCAATTGGATTTGTGATGGAATATCTGTGAGCGTTAGTTTGACAATCATTTATATTTCCAGAACATGTAGATTAATGGTGTACTCAGCGTGCCCCATCCTGGGCATTTATTACACACACACACACACACACACACACACACAGATGCACACAGACTCTCACACACACACACACACACCAATGCATACCCAGACACACACACACACACATATGTATAAACATATGTGTGCAAAAGAAAATACACAAATGCACAAACACAACCCCCCACACCACACACACACCACACACACACACACACACACACAGATAAACACAGTCCCAAACAGTCACACACACACACATACACACACAGCCTCTTCTACTTCATTATATGGCGTAGTACATCTACAGAGCGCTTCATACCGTGGGGTGCAGCACATATAACAACAGTCATTGATTATCTCCAAGAGGCGAGCCGGGGCTCCTAATCTCACTGCAAAGAAGAGGAGGAGAGGCGACTGGAGAGGGGGGGCGCAGTGGTTGAACGTAGTTTAAATATGTCCTCAGAGCCTCTGAAATATTTATCACTCTGGAAACGCAATTGCTGCATTTGCCTGTACTTTATAACGTTTTCCCCCCTTTTTCCTTTCCACAGGTTTTTTTTTTTTTTTTCCCCGCAGCGCATGGGAGGAAATAAATGGGCAGAGGGGGGTATGCTGGATAAGTCTTTATCAGCCTGGACTCAGAGACATGCTTATTAAGAGCTGCTCCGACATGTACAGTACAGGGGAGAGTCTTGTCTGCACCGCAGATCACAGCATTAACACTGGGGGGAGAGAAGAGAGATTGTACACTATAGCTTTTTAAACTGTATACTGTGTATACGTCATGATAGATATATATATGTATGGACTATATATATATGGGCTATTTATTTTCAGGTAGATAGCTCCATTATTGAGATAAAGTAGCTGGCTGGGTTATATACTGTGAGATATAGAAAAGGTATATATATATATATATATATATATATATATATATATATATACACACACACACATATAACCTATTGTCTATTTATTATAATTATATTGGCATATCAACCATATTGATATATACATATTTTTCAGTTTTCACCTACTTTAATTTCTAGTTGTCTGTATGGTTAGGTCATCATAATTTAATATAATTACACTGAGTTTTGGTTTTACCAAAAGCTTTCCTAGCTTAGCTTTTATGTTTATGTGTAAGTACAATGCTATGGTTATATATATTGTTATGTTTAGGTATTATTCTGTTTTTTTTTTGTTTTTTTTGGGGGGGGGGGGGTAAAAACAGTAAGACATTTTAAATTGGCCAAGATTAGTGGTTAGGTTCAAAAAGGTATTTTGTTAGAAATGGTTCAGTTGAGATAAAGGTTTGGTGTGGTCAAGGTGAGGGTAAGGACTTGGGCTGTACCACTAGCATGGAGACATGGGGGGGGCCGGATGGGGATTTATTTTCCCTCAACATTCCTCTACACAAACTCACTCACTGAATTACTGCATTACTCCAAACGTTTCGTAATAATGTGTAATATATAATATGTCATACTCGTTTTACATTATGTTAGATAATTATAACCATAATTATAACTGGAATGGCATTCTTTAAGTGGATTTTTACCAAGTGGATCACAATTTGAAGCAAGTAGATGGCATCAGAAATGACACTGATATCCCAATCTCAATAGTGGGACAAAAGACTGGTGCATCACCACTCATGGTTCGTGACGTATGGTTACTGATGTAGCAAGTGAACAGGCGAATAAAAGTCAAGGGATGAAAATCATAATCAAAGTCAATTGCACTAATCCAGGTGAGGCGAGTCGTCTCAACCCAACGTATCGTATCGGAGGGCCCCACATTAAACATGTCGCAATTAAACTAAGCCGTAATCATCCGCCGCCAGTGCTGGCCTTGAGTTTCGACGTGAACGTAAGCACCTGTTCCTCTCCAATCAAATGCAATATGCGAATAGCACAGCTCTTTAATCATAGACATGCAAAATGTTTGGAAAAGCTGTAATTGAAATCACTCAGCCAGGTGACTGGAGCTATCTCACCATACGGAAAGGAGGAGGAGGAAACTCATTTTGGGGCTATGCAGTCACACCGCAGATTGAATAATATGCTTCCCTTTTGTAAACAGGAAACGGATGCCTGTGATTTCAGCTGAGCAGCAAATTGGTTGTAGATGTAGTAGATGATGTAGCCACTGCTAAATCAGCTCTCTTGTTTAACAAAGCCTGCAATGCAGGAGTCATGGCACCCGGAGGCGTAGATGCCCGCGTGTTGAGCCACCGATATGAGATCCTATGGCACACACACACACACACACACACACACACACACACACACACACACACACAGGCAACATACACCCACACACTTGTGCATGCAAATGCACATGCACAAACGCATACATGCAAATACACAAAGACAGAAATACACACACACATACACACGCACGCACACGCACGCACAAAACCCATGTACACGCATACATTTATTCTACATTTGCCAAAACACAAATGAAGCATAAACCTAATTTTACTGGTGATAAACATCCACGCCGGAGGCCTATCTAGATAGCTGTGAAGAACCCTGCTCTAACCCTTACACACACACACACACATATATATATATATATACTGTATATACATACACACATGCACACACACACACATGCACACACACACACACAAGCACACATACCCACACAAATAAATGTGCAGAGGTGTTGGGGCTACAAGTGAGGAGTGGAAAAGAGAGAGAGAGAGAGAGAGAGAGAGAGAGAGAGAGAGAGAGCGCTTTGAGAAGACACACGCAACAGAAAGTAGAAGAACATCACGCACTTTCAGACCGACAAAGTATCAGCGACCTTCCTCAGCTGATTGGCTGCTTCCTGCATTAACAATGATAATGAATTATAGCGACAGTCAAGATGTTGTTTTTCCTCTTCCCCGACCCTAAGAACAGAACAGGACGCACGGAAACAATGTTTTTTTGCATTATTAACTGCAACAATGGAAGATGAATGAACAAAAGCCAGCTGGAATACACGACCGCAGAGGAAACCGTAACGATCCCTTCACAACACTTCACACACTTCCTTATGAGTTAAATTAGACTGCCTCTATGTTGGGATTTGGCTCTTGTTTTCAGAACTTCAGAAGCATGCTCATTACATCCCCCTGAAAAAAAAAACAACACGAGACATTGAGTGATCTGACATCAGCGGTCTTTGTTGTTACAGAAAATGCAAATATTCACAATGCAGAACGGCTGCACATTCAGAGGAAACACAAGATCCTCCTTTCAATTAAAATTAGCAAGAGGAAGTGGCTCCGCGGGGAAACGCTCTCCTCCTCTCCCAGATTGTCTGGGAAACAATAGTATTTCAAAACTGAAGAGTGAAATAAACAGAAATATGATTGCACAGAGAGGGATAAATATTATTATTATTATTATTGTTATTAATATTAGGGGGGCTAGGAAAAAGATCAGTACAATCTTGAGTTCCAAAGCAAAAGTTTTCCAGTTAATTGCCATAGTTTCACACACACTTTTTCACAGATAATGACTCTGCATCAAATATCTTCTCTCTTTCTATTCTCAAACAGTGTGACTACCAGAAGGCGCCGAAACGGAAATCCTGTGTGATGCACCAATAGGGACGGCGGTCTGGTGCTCGCTGACAGCCCAGGGCCGCGGTGGCTTTAGCGCTAAGCTCCCCATATTAACAAGTCCGGATGATGGCACAGGAAACCATTACTTATGAACTCGCCATCAATTTTTCACCAATTAGGCATTAAATATTAAAAGATTAGCGTTGATGATCCAGCTGTTGCGTGATGACAGGCGGCTTTCCCTCTCCCACCCTCTCCCACCCAAGGCCCCCCCCGCCTCTCCTACCCCACCCACCCCAACCCCACCACCACCACCATCACAGTAGAATCACAGGGGACTTTTCAACTGCACTTCCTTCAATCACCAATAATGGGACTTGGCATAAGAGGATTGGCCTGTTGTGGAAGAAAGACATACGACTCTAAATTAATCTGTAATTTACATGCAGTTGACCCAGATAATCACAACATCACACTTCAAATATTTTAAGGGAGAACAAATAACACATCATCGTGATCACATCCCTGTATTTAAGTCTTTATTCATAACAATATAATACAACATTGTCACATATAAAAAAAGTTATATATATATATATATAACTTTTTTTTACATTACAAAGTCTCTGAAAGTAGGCCTTTCAGTCCTGAATGTGGTCGTTGAACTAGTTTAATGTTTTGTAGCCAGAACTAACTGTAGCGGGAACAATGAATGTGTCTGTTGTTGTAGGCACAGTGGCCCTCAAGGGCTGGCCCAGGGGCCTGGGAACAAATACAAAAAACCAGGCCAGGAAATATAGTGTCGTAGCTCTGGTAGCATCTTCAAGTCACAGACGTCAAAAAAAGTTTTGTTTTGGATTTAGTTTAGGAACTTGTGTCACAAACCATCCACCGATGAAGGTGAGCATTACGCAGGAGACTGCCTGTGGTTTACGATTATGCGACACAAACTACATTACAACACTGTGCGCCTTAATGCTTCCGATACTTTGTCTTCACGCTGCCTTTTACTCGAAATAGTGAGGACACGAACGCACACACACGCACACACACGCAGGGGCGCTGCTAGAGATGTTGGGCCCTATTAAAGAATATAATATTGCACCGCCCCCCGCCCCAATAATAGTGTGCTCTGAGGGGCCCCCGTCAGTGCTGGGCCCTTGGAAGCATCCTAACTCCCCCCCCCCCTTACGGCGCCCCTGCGCGCGCACACACACACACACACACACACACACACATTATTTTTTTCCGACTGCACACATGGTCGCCTTGAGACATAGGGAACCCGGCGGTCTTAATTCATCATCACAGCACTCCTATTATGCCCGGAGGCGTAATCATGCACTGCTCACATAACCTCTGTTAATTAATGATATATCCTTTAATATTAACATGCAGCTACAGTCAAGGTAAGGGAGGCTAAGAGTTAATTTAATTAAGTGCATGACTTCACATCCCCATTGTTATGTTTCACTGCTTTCATCTAATTCCAGGTTACTCGCTGGCCATTATTTGAAAGCACCTCAGTGGTCGCTCGTCATTATTGTTAAAAAAGGAAAAAGAAAAAAAATACCCGCTAATTGACTGATGATTTCTTCCCATGAAAGCGGTTGCTGAAAATCCCTCGCCCGAAGAAACCTTAACAGTAAACGGTAATTGTTTTGCGTAATAATCGCGTTGCCTCATGAGATATAATTAGAATCCGCAGTTATCTGGAAAGGCTTGGTGTTTGAGCGGGGAACAGAGATGGTATTATTTTTTCTTCTTTCTTTCAGTCACTTTTTGTTTTTTAAAAATACAGTACCAAACAACACCGCAGGACTTTTGCATTGGGTGAACCCAGACAATAGGACGCCCTAGGCCCAGCCGCTCTTACAGAATACCTAAAGAAGAACAAACCAGTCGGGTCCTCGCCCCACCCCAGCCCCCCCCCCCCCCCCCCCCCCCCGAGGCGCGCCACAAGCACTTCCCACTGACAACCTCTGCACACTGGGGGCCCGACCGGGCCCTATACCTAACCTGGCTTTTAAACCGCCAAAAACAAACAAATAACAAAAAAAAAATATCACTAGAAAACTACCACTGAACAAAACCTAGCACCACACACACACATACACTCATCTGCATGCGTGCACACACACACACACACACACATACACTCATCTGCATGCGTGCACACACACACACTCATCTGCATGCGTGCACACACACACACACACACACACACACACATACACACACACACTCACACATTTGTGAGCACACACACACACACACACACACTCAACATCAACATCACTAGAAAACTTTCAGGAAAAAAAAAATGTCTGCCCACGTGCGAGACATGTCGCAATTAAATAATATATGTGGACTCCGTTAAGAATGGTACGCATCGTTTAGTAAGAAAACATGACATCTGTGTGACCGGACAGGGTTGTTTGTGTGCATGGGGGCGGTGTGAACTCAAACTACATACAACTCCCTTTGCACTTTTTCAACTGATGAGTCAAACAAGTCTCTTCTTTCTCTTGCCTGCACATTACATCCGTCCATTCTCATTATCTTTGACTCCCACACACACACACACACACACACACGCACGTACACGCACACGCACACGCACACACACACATACACACACACTTCTGGCTGGCAGCAGCAGTGCTAGTTACTGCTAGAGGGACAGTTAATTCCTGTTAGTCATAAGAGGTAACATGGATGATCCCTTAAGCCAGGTGAGGACAGAGAAGGACGGCGCCGATATTCCGACACAGGTTCGAGTTTCCAGGCCATCTCGTGTTTTCCCCACGTCATGTTCACACCGCCACCCGATACGGCGGTGGCGAAGTACGCGTATTCATTTACAAAAAAGGGTTGCACTGCCCCTAACACCCCTAAGCTAAGATCCACGCAGAGATAAGCCAGGCGCAGAAAGGAGGAGGAGGACGAGGAGGAGGAGGAGGAGGTGGGAGACGGAGGTCGTGTGGTGTTGTTGCTGTTGTTGTTGTCGTCGCCTAAGCACTATCATTATAACATTTAAAGAACAAAACAGGAAGGAGGAAGACTCGCCTGGGCACGGTTACAGCCTCGGCTCCATTGGCCCTCTCACCCGCACCGTAGGCCATGGCCTTGTTTTAAGGTTTCTGAACTACTATAAGAGTATAAACTTCCGCATTGCAGCATAGCTGACTTTTTGGGGGGATTATTTATAATTGCACTTGAATTTTCTTAATAATTAAGAAATTAAAATGTCCTTTTATATATATATATATATATATATATACACATACACCGGTATATATATATATTTATTTTTTAATGTTTTATGGATTATATATATATATATATATATATATATATATATATATATATATATATATATATATATATGAATCCACTGCTAATTTATGGTATTTGTTTCCTATTTTAAGCCTACTCCAGAACAGAAGAAACAGAGAATCCGGGGGCCAAACAACAAGGAACAATTACTCATGCTCATTGGAAAGGATGATATGGCGGCATAATTCATTTTCCTGCTCTCTCCTTCGCCTGCGCAGGGGGACTGCATTTGTGCATATCTATGCACGGTTGGTCACCCATATAGATGCTCATCTGTGTCTTTCATCAACCTGACAGCTTTTTTTCTCCCTCCAAAAGATAACATTTATTATAAGCGTAAGCAATACATATTGGCCCAGAGTGAGTTTGTGGCACATCCCCGCACCTCATAATCACTGGCTGTCTTCAGTTAAGTATCCCCCATGATCTATTGACTCCATTTTTATTCAGTGTTTTTTTTTTCTTTCTTTCTTTCCTACCCCCGCTAGCTGGAGAGAAGAAGGCAACAAGAATGCAGAATGAAGCCGACACAGGCTTTTACAGAAAATTATTGCACACGTAAATATTTCTATTATTTTTCGTACATTTCTAATCACCCCAGTGTATCATACAAAACGACAAGTATACGCTGTGTATTTTGTCTACAGGCGTCACGGGAAAACACGTGTGGAGCGCGTCTCGGCTCAACAATACCGACGTTACACCATCGGACGTGTTTCGGAAGAGATACGTTTGGGAAGCGATACATAACTCCATAAGCGGGAGCCGTTAACAATAGCAAACTTGAAGGCCGAAGTCGAGATAGAGTAAGGCGATAGGAGGCGGCGACGCTGTAACGAACCCCCGATCGTAAACCTGACTCCCAAGCTTCTTCCGGCTTTATGTAAGCGGCGACTTAACCTTCGTCGTATTCACGGCGCGTTATTCTTTTGTCTCTGCGAGATATGCAAATGAGGCCTTAAGAGAATTGAACCTAGCCTGAAGCCTTGCATGAAAGAAAGAGTGAGCGAAGTGAAGAAGAAGGAAAAAAAAACACACTATAGACATTCACTAATTAATGAATGTTTTATTAATTATGTTTAAGATAACGTACGATAAGGCTAATTTTACTCCTTTTCATAAAATAAACACAAGAGCGACGCATATCCCCGGGGGAGCGACACTATTCTTTAATTTATCATGAAATTAGCTTTTTCTACGCTAACTGCTGCGCTACCATGGGATTTGACAGTGTTCTCTTCCTTCCTTTATTTTAATCACTCTATGGGAAACACACACAGATGCCCCCAGCGTTATGCTAATATTTATTTTGGTTTATATTACCCCAGTGTTTACCGCAAATGCACTTGGGTCAAATGAGAGTCGGTATTGCTAATGTGATCAAGTTTCATATCATTTCCTTCGTGAATTTCCCTTTTTTTATTGACGGTAAACATTGCCCCGGAAAATATTGACTTGTTTCGTAGTTTTGCACTCTGACATTCAGGCAAACGCAAATAAACACCCTGGCACACGATCCCGTTGAGTAAATCGTCCACTGAAACAAAAATATGGAGAGAAAAAAAAACAACAAAAACAAAACAAAACAAAAAAAAACTTGATGAGTTTCTCAAAAAATATCGCCGGCGTGCATCTCTGAAGAAGCAACATTGGTTTTTGGATACAGATGGGGGAGACTTTGCCAGTTTTGCCAAAGCCAATGCACCATATGGCTTGTGCCGGAGTCGTCTCCCAGGTGCCCGGCGTCGTTGTATAGCCCAGCCTTTTGGCTCTCCGTTACCCGGCTAAGGTGGCTTACCTTCCCCTCTCCCGGCCTCATGGACTACTCCTGGCAGATCAAAATATAGACGGTTCTCTCACGGTGTCAACCGCTCTCTCATGGTCGCCTCTCTGCCGCACAAACGGTGCACGCTCACAGATGGCGCACACACGCAAACATATGCACGTGAAACAAACGCGTGCGTGCGCGTGCAAGCACATTGCTTAAGCGTGTACATGCTCACACTCACACACATATGAGAATGCTCACACACATACACACACACAAATTGCATAAACATGGATATACTCACACACACACACACATGCACAGCCACACGCACAGACACACACACACACACTCATACAAAAATATGCACGCACACACACACACACACATACACACACCAACAAATAAACAAACAAACAAACCCAGGCCCACGCACACACACACACACGGCGGGCTGTAGCTGAACTGGTTTGTGTATGAGTGACTGCTTGATAGGCGAGGATTAATGGATATTTATATTTCATTACACTTTTATCCTCGCCAGAGAATAATGTATCACACTCTAGGAGATATTGAAACATATGTCAACCCCTATCCACTTACAGGCATAACTCAATTTGACGTTAAATGCATTGATGGAATTTTATTAAAGTCCAATATGTGTGGAGAAAAAGGGCCTGAAACAGCATTAGAGTGGGCGCACATTTATCAGCAGGAGAGGCGGCTCTCAGGGCTTTCAATCCCTTATTCATGTTCCCGGGTTCTGTTGAGTGACAGGACGCCATACGCCCGTGAACGACGTATAATCAAAAACTGCTTGAGGAAAGTACATATGGTCATCGTAAATAAATAATACGAAGAACAATAAAGAGACGATGGGGATGGTGACGACGACAATGACGACGATTAAAAAAGACCTGAGGTTTTCGGAGACCCCCTCGCGCCAGTGCTGAAGTGCATAAAGTAACACATTGTTATGTATATAAGTAATCAATTATTTTCAATTCGTAAACTGGTGTTCATGTATTTCATTTGACTATATGAACTGTATAGAATGGCATGACATTATATCCTATTAGAAAGATCGATACGTGTCACTTTGTAACATAGTTCATTATCCAGTGGTAAACACATACAGCTGTTTACAAGGTGAGTGGACAGAGTTTCAATGGCCACACATTTCTCATTAACTTCATTTCCCTGCATGCATAGCAGGCTGTTCCCCAAGTGAAATCAGGACACACATAGCAAACACCTGTGAGAGTGTGAGCACAAGCAGTGAAAACCTTACAGGTGGAGCACTTATTGATCATACATTGACAAATGAACCGTTATGGCATATGGAACAAAGGATATATATATAATACGTGCATATGTGTGTGCACATGCAGATGAGTGTGTGTATGGGTGTGTGCGTGTGTGTGTGCTCACAAGTGTGTTTTTGAGTGTGTGTGTCTGTGTGGACTCATAGGTGTGTTCTTGAGTGTGTGTGTGTGTGTGTGTGTGTGTGCACGCATGCACGTGCAGATGAGTGTGTGTGTGTGTGTGTGTGTGTGTGGTGCTAGGTTTTGTTCAGCCGTCACACTACACTTCACTCCTGGTGTTGTCAGTAATCAATACAGAGGCTGAAATCACCTACTGTTATCCCTCCTCCCATGCCGCCTGTTTTGTCACCACCTTAATAATGAATTAGATTACCACCACCCCCACACATACACACACACACACACACGCGCGCACACACACCCCTTGTGTTGCACTACTGACTCTTTGTAAACTGTCATGACAAACACACACCAACAGACAACGACGCGCACATGCATGCACCCACCCACACACGTGTGCACATAAACATGTACAGACACATCCACCACACACACACATATATATATATATATATTAGTGGTGGGCATAGATTAATTTGTTTAATCTAGATTAATCTAACTGTAATCTTGGAATTAATCTAGATTAATCTAGATTTTTTAATATATTTTTTTTAAGAGGCCCCTGATTGGCCGAGGCCCCGGGCTGAAGCCCAGGTAAGCCCGTGCTTTAAGGCACCACTGCCCAGACCAACGACCGACGGGGGGGGGGGTCGCCGGGCAGAGGACGCAGCCGTTCCGCAGCGCAGCCGTTCCGCGGCGCTTACCTTCCTTGGTGGAGATCCGGTATAGACCCAGCTCCCAACCCAACTTTGACAATAGATTAACGGCGATCATTTATTTATCGCGCGATAAGAGTCTCGCGTTATCGCAGCGCGTTAACGCCGATAACGGCCCACCACTAATATTAATAATAATAATAATAATAATAAATATATATATATATATATACGTATATATATGCATGCATTAACACAGGTTCATCTAGAAGCACAGAAACAGATGTTCCCATGTTCATAGAAATGTAACACATCATGTCCGCCTATATAGTGGTTGTGTCTTAGGCCAAAGAGATACAGGGACAGAGAGAGATATAGAGACAGCGAGACAGCAAGCGAGACAGCGAGAGAGAGAGAGAGAGAGAGAGCCCCCACACACACAGACATACAGCCCAGCCAGCCAACATCAAGGGTAACATTTCTATTGCATTTGCTAATCATCGATCAATAATTCAGAGCCCCCTCTCATCTTATAAGGTCCCTGGTTTTCTACAACATATGGCAGCTGTGTGTGTGTGCATGTGTTGTGTGTGTGTGTGCATGTGTGCATGTGTCTGTTGATGCAAGTGCAATTAAGTGTGTGTGTGTTAGTACATGGGAAATTGTGAGATGGCAAAAGCAAGGGCGCACAACAAAAGGACAAGTGAACATCCTAAGACGACAACCAACTTAAAGTTGTAATCTTTGTCCTCCGTCTACACCACCACCAACACCACCATCCATCCCCCCCCCCCACACACACACACACACACTCTCTCTCTCTCTCTCTGCCTCTCTCTCTCACACACACACCCACACACACACTCTCTCTGTCTCTCTCTCCCTCTCACACACACACACACACACACACACACATGCCGTGCCTCGTTACATATAAGGACAGCGACTGTCCGCTGGCTGCTTATAACAGCCAGCCCAGTAATTTGCTGTGTTAGTCGACACGATGGTTATCTGCGTACGGGGCACCTTTCATTTCCTCCGAGTCGAGGCTGCCGAGCCTTGATTCGCGCCGGCGTTATCTCGCTCGTCGGGGTCTTTTGGTAATTTGTCCGCCGTTGGTTCACTCACTAAAAAGGTCTCACTTTTTTTCTTTTTTTTTTAAAGCCCTCCACTCCCTCGTCAGTATTTCGTCTTTCAGTTTTTATTATTATTCCTTCCCTCGGACATTGTGATTAGTTGTCTTTAATCTTTAATGATGTGCATTATATTTAGAAGTTAATTACAGCTGCAGATATAGGGAGTACATATATATATATATATATATATATATATATATATATATATATATCGGGGGTTGTTTTGCTGCAGTTTTCTCTCAGTTTCCCCTCTTACAGTCGGGGTTATTGAGATCATTAGCTCATGGTAGCTTCTTTATTTCAATGACAAAAGATGGCCTTTATCAGCTTTTATTGTTCTGAGGAACCCACTCCCTTCAATATGCAAGATTTGATATATTTTAAATTAATATATTTTAATTCCCAATGTTTACTAGGGACAATTCAGGCAGAGCTCACCAGTAGTTTGGAAATAAAATGTAGTGCCATGAAGGGCTAAAGTGTATTATTATTATTATTAGTAGTAGTAGTAGTAGTAGTATTATTTGTATTATTTGTAATAGTATTGTATTTGGTGTTAATATTAGTTAATTAGCATTTACAGTTGGTAATATGATGTACTATTTTATAAAGTAATAGGCTATGCCACTCAAGAAACGAGTGAAATGTTTCTGACGTTAGCTTGATAGCCATACATTGCATCAATTTGACCCTTGCTTGTTTTGCGTCTTGTTTAAGAACGATGTCAGGGTGATGTCAGTGAGCAGTACAACTTGTGACCACCGGGACTGTTTTGTAAAGTCAGGTCGTTGTCTTTTTTCCGTAAGGCTACACAAGGCCAACCTGATACTGTGGCGACGGTTCGGGTTGCAAGACACAAAGTGTACCCTATTGTTTGCTCCCATACAAATTGCCTAAACAATGTCAGCCTGCGTTAAGGTCTGTAATGATCTTTTAATCTCCTTTCAGCACCCACAACAAGCCATGTTTTTCCAAAGTAGCCTTTTGATATTCCCTTTTTACTTTCCAAACTCTGTAACAGCTTAGCTCATAAGGCCTGCAAGTGTACTGTCAACTACGCCAGCACTTTGAAACATGTATGTTAAATGTTCACACTGGCGATGTTGACAACTTAATACGTTTTTAAACTAAACGTAAACTGAAGAATAAAAAAATAATTTCAATTTCATTATTATTAGGTGGGTATATTTCTGGACAGTTTCTTAATCCAGAGTAGGTTCATTATAATGTATTTAGTTGAATCTTTGTTAAGAATATTTTGTTAATAAAAAATACATGAATAAACAAATTAATTAATAAATAAACTAATAAATAATGGTGGATTCGCATTTGTTTAGGAAAAATAGATGTCTGTTTTCTCGAGATCACACAAGAGCATGGGCACATTTTCCCCCCTAAATGAATCCAATAGGCTTCTGTAGTTTTTCGAAATGACAGAAAAAGTCAACTATTAAAATAGTATTTTAACATGATGATGTTAACATGACATAACGTATCCTATTTATTTATCACCAGAGATGAACATCTCATCTGAATGTTTCGTTGCCTGAAACTCCAGTTAAATGGGAAGGAAGAGAGTAAATGAGAAAGGAGGCAGCGAACAAAAAGAAAAAGTCGAAATCATCAGCGTTTTGAAACCAAATCTAACCCCTGATGTATTTATTTCTCCCTTCCCTCACGACTTAGTGAGATCATTCTAATGAAGAGGCCTCATATGACTTCATTTAGACTCAAGTTAATTGGGTTTGGGTCTTACATGGCTACACTTCCTGCCTGGAAACTTTCCCATGTTTCTCTATTGAATGATAGAGGGAAAAAAAATGAGATAGTGCGTAGGTGAGCGAGTGAGTGAGAATAAGAGATGAGAGAGGGGCCGCGGTGGGCCCCCATATTGGGTGCGTCACCCCGGTTAGCGCGCCAGTGTAATTAGATCTGGCAGCCATCCCATAATGATAAATGCCACGATGATGAATGGAAATGCAAATTCATGTGAAGTAGCCTCAGCCATCAAAAGGGGGAATATCATTAACACTTTCCCTCCTGTCAAATCCATCATTGTCATGGCTGGTTCCCTGCCTGCACCCACCCCACCTACCCACCCCACCTACCCTAAATCCCACCAGCTACATGGGCACCGCTCAGGAGTCAAGCAGCCAGTAGTAGTGGTAGGAAATACAACCAAATTAAATTTTTAAAAAAGCAATGGTAAGACGTGTAGGCCTACTTATCGTTTTTTTATTCCACTATGCCAAATTCCTACACACACAAAAAAAAATCATCATACTCAAAACTATACATTCAATACAATACATATATAATATACAATACATTCATGATCACAGGGCACAGTTTTCTATTCCAATAAATTAATTGTATGTGGGTAGGTTTTGTATCTTTTTGGCGTGTACGTGTGCGTGTCTGGATGATGTGTGTGTGTGTGTGTGTGTATGTGTGTGTGTGTGCACGTATTACGTGTGGTCATAATCACGTCGACCCCGATCTTCCTGTCGTCTGTCTGTCTGTCTGTGTGTCCGTCTAGGCTAGACGTGTAATCAACACCTGCCAGCGTGTCCATTTTTGTTCTCTGTATTTCAGTTTGTTTTTCTTAATACTGAAATGCAATAACTGGACTGACCTCCGCGGCGCAGACTCGATCCTGTTACCTGTTCAAGGACGAGTGTTAAGTGATACGCCGGTAAATCTCACATGATTAGTCACAGTGACAACCCAACAAAATGAATAAATGCAATAAAACACCGCCGCGCGGACAGTCACCCGTGTTTTTTTTGTCTTCGGCATTTCGGCTAATAGAGTTGGCGTTGTTTTGTATTTGCTGATAACGTGCCGTTATACCTGCCGCAGGTATGCTTATTAGCTCGGCGAGCTCGACGCAAAATAGCTGTTAATATCATCTTGATGATACCTGATGAACCTGATAGGAAGTAAATCTCCCCGAAAATAATACCTTCATGATGACCTTGTGTTGACAACTGACGGGAAAACTAATCGCTACCGACACCCGGTGCGTGTCATTTATATATGAGTTGCTCTTTGTTTGTATCGTCCACATGCTTTCGAATATGCAACAAATATTTGAAGCTGTGTTTTCATAAAAGAGCGTTGCGTCATGTTGCGTTGTCTCCTCATGGCGCGTTATGATGAAGTATTCACAAAACTTTTTTTTTAGAAATAACTTTCAAGTTTTTTGTGAGAGCCTGTCCCTTCTCCCAGATGTCACCCGCTACACTGTGGGTGTAGTTGCAATATTAAGGCAGGGTTGGCAAGGGCAGTGGGGGGGCGTGGGTGGGTGGGTGGGTGAGGTGGGTTGGGGGAGGTGGTGGTGGGGGGGTGAGGGTGATGGAGGGGGTGGTGGGGCGAAAGAGAGACGCCCTAGTCAGCAAGCCATGCCGCGGTGTCTTTTTACAGGGACTGTATATGCGCCAGGGCAGCTTTGTCCTACACCTTGCACTGAATTATTGAGTGGTGGTGGGGGGGGGGGGGGGGGGGGGGGGGGTGAGGAGGAGGAGGGCAGGGGAGGGAGGGAGGGAGGGGGGGGGGGGTGGGGGGGGTGAAGGAAAAGAGGACAGCGTGACATTAGCCCTTGTTGTTGTGGCTGCTGCGCAGCCTAGCCTGTAGCTTTAGACGTGGCATGACCGTGAATTTGTGCGTTTCGGCGGGCGGGCACGCGTGTGTGTGTGTGTGTGTGTGTGTGATGTAAGTAGTGAACAATGGCGAGTGGGCTAGCGTGTGAATCCGACACCGGCCGTACGTCCTCGTCTCCGAAGATGATCAAGGTATACGCAGGTTAATTGTGTGAGTAAAACCCCCCCGCAATTAGCTTCGAATAGCTCTCACACTCGATGAAGCGTATGTTGCGCCACGATGTGTGTCTGCCCTAATAACAGGACAAGGCTAGGCCTGCAATAAGACTACATCCATATATCATCCAGCGTTATTCATCAATATTTGTCACATTTCACATTTTTTGTTTGAATCCGGGATCCTGCCTTTAAAACAAGTGCTCTTGAAACACATTTAGTGATGCTTCATCCATGAATACCGGTAATGACCGTGAATATGTTTTTGATACGATGACCATGTCACATGTTATAGGCTATGGTCTGGTGTTTGTATTTCAAATAACAATCAAGGGAGGGAAAAAAAAATGAATGATAATAAACCGACACAAACGATTTTGCTTTCAGACGTCCTGTCCCCTTCCTGTCTGACCCAGACACTGATCTCATCCACAGTGTGTGTGTGTGTGTGTGTGTGTGTGTTGGCGTTGGTACGGGAAGGTGGGGGGGGGGGGGGGGGGGGGGGGGGGGGTAACTCTTGTTCGTAATCAAATCTCTCATTAACAATTCATTGGACCAAAAGTTCAGTGGACCATTGTCTCTGCATCAAGCGACTCTAGCAGCTACACTAAGTGATCGTCCGGCACTTCAATTAAACACACAAAGCACAGACGCACGTGTGCACACACAAACACACACACACACACACACGGATAATCAAACAAGTAACATGTGCCAGGAAGCAAAAGCATGCACCTTTACACATTGTCACATAATGTAGGAACAACACCGATATGCACACCTTGCTAAGAGAGTGAAGCCAAATTAAAGTGTGCGTGTGTGTATGTGTGTGTGTGTGCACCTGCATGTGTGTGAGCGCACCTGCATGTGTATGTGTGGTATACCTGTACCTGTGTGTGTGTGTGTGTGTGTGTGTGTATGTGTGTATGCACACCTGCATGTGTGCGTGTGTACCTGTATATGTGTATGTGTGTCTCCATGCGTCTCTGTGTAGTGGCTATGACGGGGGAAGGGGTAGTGAAGGGGGGGGGGGGGGTGGCTGGCTGGATGGTTGGATGCTAATAAAAAATTTAGTCTGGGGGCGACTCTGCTTACCAGCGTCTGTCGGCAGCGAGGGGGTCATCTGGGCAAGTAGCAGTAGACGAGATCAACATCACTCACGCTGAAACCCAACCAGGGATTAGCACGTCTGTCAACGTAAGCAGCATTTTTACACACGAAGAACACCGCACCACGTACACCCAAATGCACTAAAGACGACACGCGAACATGACCGTGCGCCGTTTTTTTTTCACGCACGGCCTCCGAAAGCATAGGGTTTCGTTAGTTTGCGCGTGTGTCTAAAAACGCAATTTCCTAAGAACACAAGACCCGGTCAAAAGGGATATTTTCGAACAGCCTTCGGGGCAGATAGCGTGTGTAATCTGCGATGATGATACAAAATATATATAGTTTGGGTTCGGAAACATGTTCTGATGCAACTTTCAACTCCACCTCTAGCTAAAAAATCGAAGGCGCTTGATGAAAGCTTATTTTCCTCAGGCGCCATTCTAAGGGGACACCCCTCATGTCCCGTACGACGCTGCGGGCTGAAGGCGAGTGCTTTGTGTGCGTCCGTCCGGTGTTCTGTACTAAAGGTTAAAGGATTGATTCTGTGTACGACTGCATTGTAACGTGTTTTGTGGCAACCCCTTAGATGGCAGTTGTCAGGTGTAATGTGAACTGACATGGTCCACAGGGTGGGCTCCTCACCCACCTGTCTAGTGTGGGTTGTGAGCGCGTGCACGTGTGTGTGTGTGTGTGTGTGTGTGTGTGTGCGTGCGTGCTTGTGCGCGTTAGAGGAAGGGAGAACAAACAGTCCTGACACAGCAGAGCTTGGACAACACACACACACAAAAATGTGTAAAAACCCATACAGTCACAAACACTTACCAAACACACACACACACACACACTTGTCATGCATTTCACCTCCGACAGGATGTCTCGAGGAGAGTTTTCTGATAGACCTGTCCGTCCGCGTGAATCTTTAATGCAGAGACGCCCGCTGAGGTTTGTTTGCGCCGTACCTCCTAAGGACATAGCCTGCAGCTAAGGACTCTTCAGGATGCATGCGGTCAGCGTGCCACAGCTGTACTACACTATACCTTTTACCGGTTTTACCGAAACCCTCTCAAGGTCCCCAGAAGAACACCCTGTAATGGAACGGACTCGCACCCGAATGACCCCCTGAGTGCAGACAAGAGAAGCGACGGCTAGACTAAGAGTTAAGGAGACATGAAAGACCATTTGTCATGTCCCACATCCGCCGGTGTAACAAACACATGGGCCGCTGTTGTTTTCGCTTTTGACCATGCTTTCTTCAGAGCCGGGACCCCTGGAGTGAAGGGCCTGTTTCTTCCCTTCAAAACAATACGGTCGACCACTACTCTCATGACACGCATCTCGTCTTCTCACCCCCTCAACACAATTAACTTCAGACACTCCTGATGGGTAGTGGCTGGATGTTTTCGGTCCCCTTGGACCGAAAAAAACCACAAGAACTGCTCTATTCCCGAACAACGAAAACAAAGATGACATTGCACAAATCATCTCACTGCACTTTATCTCATTGTACTTTTGTTCTTACATCAAATCTAAAAGTATTGCTCCACCCAGATCTTAACGTTGTTATCCTTCAGCCATTTACCAGGAAACATAACTGAAAATAAAATGTCAATATTTGTCCTCAACATCCAAGCAATGTAGATACACCCCCCCCCCCCCCCCCCCCCATCAGGGAGGTGACATCAGGGCCTCAGCCAGCACTCTTCACCTGCACACACACACACACACACACACATACGTTCATGCACACACACAAACAAACACACGTTCATGCATACAAACAGACACACACACACACACACACACACAAACAAACACACACACGTTCATGCACACAAATACACACACACACACACAAACACATGTTCATGCATACAAACACACACACGCACAAACACACAAACAAACACACACACTGTTTGGGTGCACATATTCACAATTGAATATGTGCTGCTCCTGATGGGAGGAGCAGCATGACAGTTTACAACAGTTTGAAGTTCTCTGGCAGAGAGTGTATAAAAATGTACTGACGGTGGATTTGATGAGCAATCTGACACACACACACACATACACACACACACACACACAATATCCTTATCAAATCACCTAGCGCAATCTTTTAGAACTTGTCAAACTTGCCCCCAGCCGCACACACACACATACAAGAATAAACACAAACACACACACACAAACACAAACACACACACATACACACACACAAACAGGCAGGCAACCACATACAGACACATGCACACTCACATAAATATGGGTTCCCAACCCCTCTTTGCGATGTGCGAGGATCTGATTTCTAAAGCACAGTGTGTAGCCCCGAGGACAACACTGGACAGTGAGGGCAACACAGCTCAGCATGTTTGCTGCAAATCCAATTATTACTCCACAGCTTTGAATTCAAGAGCGGATCCAAAGAGTCCTAAAGCAATTATACGACTTTGTGTGGGGAAGGAGAGAGAGAGAGAGAGAGAGAGAGAGAGAGAGAGAGAGAGAGAGAGAGAGAGAGAGAGAGAGGCTGAAAAATAGAAAAATATAATTCGCTCTCTCTCTCCTGCTGTCTCTTGCCCTTACAAACACATCCTCTCTCACTCTATTTCTATCTATCCCCCTCTCCCGGCCAGCTTTTACACAAAAAAAGTGAAAAAAAAGGAAGACTAGACGTCTCCAGCTGGTATTCTGTAAACTGTAAAACTAAACTTCTGCAGGACATCACCGCCTCGAGACGAGTGCATGTTCTTCGTCACAACATGAACCAGGCCATCTTCCCTTCTTGTAAAAGTCAATCACCTGAAATGATGTGCTGAGATGAAACACAAATGTTATTTTCTAACCGCAAATGGTAAACGTGAACACATTTGTTTCGAGGGCATCTACCCAGTAACTGTATTCGCCCCAAAGCACGTTCCCTCATACCTGCCAAGTTTCATTCCTCATCGCTCACTTGTCAGATCATAATCACATGCAAGAAAAACACGCATTCCAAGAGCAACACGCAAATGTTTCATATTAAAGGCTCTGAGCTTGTTGTTGTTGTGTTTCCGTTGAAGCAATCATTGCTAATTAATAATTGCAGTCTTGTGTCAAACAAGTTTTGAATTCACTGCAGCATTTATGACTTTGTACTCCAATAAATTGTGTAGAAACAGCTGCCCAATGTCTTATAACAAGGATTATAAAAATATGCCAAAACGCTCAACATTGTCCCTAATAAAACATATCTGTGTATGTCTGAGTAAAAAGAAACAATTGTTATGTACATGGCTACTACTGTGCCTCCAGCACATGAACACAATGGAGTAAACATTTTGAGGGTGGATTTGGGGATTTGGGTCATTTGGGATAAATGAGTCCAACAAAGCATGCAACAGTACTATTGTTGTTTTAACAGTGGGGATTTATGGCATTGTTTTTATTGTAAATGCACAAACCCACAAACAAAATAAATTCTTCCATACGGACGCGTGCGCCTGTCTGTTCCTCTGATCCCGTTTCAAGTGCGTAGTTCCTCCGGAGGAGAAGAAAAAAATGTCTCCTACAATAAAAACTGCGTATTGTGTGAGCCGCTTAAGCCCTGCGCGTGAAGCTTCGATGAGTGATGAAACGATTATTGTCATACGACAACGAGATGCTGTGTAAGAACACGTTAATACCGACGGAAAAGGACAAAAAAAAAAAAAAGACAAGGCCCCCTCTTCTTTGTCAAGGGTTTGCATATCAGTTTGAAGGCGCCGACCAAAAAAATAAATAAATAGCGGCGTATTTTTAGGCAAATTTGACAGTTGAACAGATCAGGTGATTAGACGAAATCGGGTAGGGAAGACATGGCAGCCTGCTCGGAGGAGAGCGACCAGGTGTCTCTCTTCTCCTCTTCCGTCCCTTATCGCCTTCGTCTCGCGTCCTGAGTCCTGACACAGCGTAAATATCCATATTTCATACCCTAGCCTGGGCCAAAAACAATAAATGTCTCTCCATGACCAAGATGGCCACTGGTTTTTGTTTTCTTTTTGAGAACGTAACTGCTTTTTTTTCCCCTCTGTTCAGCGACACTTTTCTAGAGCACAAAGTGGCCCGGTTACGGTGCGGTAAAGCACACCACTGAGTCCAGGGCCACGCAGGGAGACGGCCTTTGTCGGTTATCTGAAGAAACTAAGATAGAAAAAAATAGGGAGTGCTGCACTGGGTCAAGAACGAAGACATTGAAGAAAAACGTTTTGACCACTTGTTTCGTGACGTGACGAAGTATTATTGAGGGTTATTCTTTACGAGCACTGCGTTTTGTAGATGGCTATTATTAGTGCAGTTTAGTTTACCTACACTAGTGTCCATTTTTGTCAGATTGTCCATCACTTACACGCTATTGAACATGGACCTTTTTCTCTTTTTCTCCTTTTCTGCCATTATACACTCACCGGCCACTTTATTAGGTACACCTTGCTAGTACCGGGTTGGACCCCCTTTTGCCTTCAGAACTGCCTTAATCCTTCGTGGCACAGATTCAACAAGGTACTGGAAACATTCCTCCGAGAGTTTGGTCCATATTGACATGATAGCATCACGCAGTTGCTGCAGATTTGTTGGCTGCACATCCATGATGCAAATCTCCCGTTCCACCACATCCCAAAGGTGCTCTATTGGATTGAGATCTGGTGACTGTGGAGGCCATTTGAGTACAGTGAACTCATTGTCATGTTCAAGAAACCAGTCTGAGATGATTCGCGCTTTATGACATGGCGCGTTATCCTGCTGGAAGTAGCCATCAGAAGATGGGTACACTGTGGTCATAAAGGGATGGACATGGTCAGCAACAATACTCAGGTAGTCTGTGGCTTTGACACGATGCTCAATTGGTACTAATAAGCCCAAAGTGTGCCAGGAAAATATCCCCCACACCATTACACCACCACCACCAGCCTGAACCATTGATACAAGGCAGGATGGATCCATGCTTTCATGTTGTTGACGCCAAATTCTGACCCTACCATCCGAATGTCGCAGCAGAAATCGAGACTCATCAGACCAGGCAACGTTTTTTCCAATCTTCGATTGTCCAATTTTGGTGAGCCTGTGCGAATTGTAGCCTCAGTTTCCTGTTCTTAGCTGACAGGAGTGGCACCCGGTGTGGTCTTCTGCTGCTGTAGCCCATCCGCCTCAAGGTTCGACGTGTTGTGCGTTCAGAGATGCTCTTCTGCATACCTCTGTTGTAACAAGTGGTTATTTGAGTTACAGTTGCCTTTCTATCAGCTCGAACCAGTCTGGCCATTCTCCTCTGACCTCTAGCATCAACAAGGGCCCACAGAACTGCCGCTCACTGGATATTTTCTCTTTTTCGGACCATTCTCTGTAAACCCTAGAGATGGTTGTGCGTGAAAATCCCAGTAGATCAGCAGTCTCTGAAATACTCTGAAAGACCAGCCCGTCTGGCACCAACAACCATGCCACGTTCAAAGTCACTTAAATCACCTTTCTTCCCCATTCTGATGCTCGGTTTGAACTGCAGCAGATCGTCCTGACCATGTCTACATGCCTAAATGCATTGAGTTGCTGCCATGTAACGAGCAGTTGGACAGGTGTACCTAATAAAGTGGCCGGTGAGTGTATGTGTGAGGTTGTTTTGCTACATGTTGGTATTCGTCTCACTGTTATGTCTTATGTGGCCTCTCAAAGTGGCAGTATCAACACGCCATGTTACCTAGTCACATGACCACTTGATACCCTGATAAAGACTGAGTCGAAACGCGTCGGTTAATCCATGATTTAATAAAGGATTTTTGCATTCACAAATTTTACATTCACATTCAGGGTGCCTCCGATTTCATTTTGACAGCTTACGGTTGAGTCATGGACTCAACCGTAAGCTGGACAGTCAGTTTTTTCTTTTTACGTCACTCTCCAGTAGTTGTGAAATGTAAAAAAATGGTGATTGTGTCAGATTTATGATTTGCAGTATCACCCGATACATTACCATGGCCCAAGTGATATGCTTGGTATATACGCCTGCCAGAAGCTAGTATTAAAGCGAGTTGTTAACACTGTAAAGGAACTGAACTGGCCAAACTGGATTATAAAATCCATTGTTTAGATTGTAAAAATAGTCAAACAAAAATTCCACGTCATCAAATATTAACTAATAAAGCGGTTACAACTCAATATTTGATGTTGCATGATGTGGTAAAATGTATATTAATTTATTTTATTTTTTTTTGTACTTTTGTACTTATTTTTTGTGACAAATACTACAATTACAACTACTACTATACTGAATACTATACACATTTTTTTCCAGGTTAACGCTTTTCATGACCTTGTTTCCAAAATGGTCATTGAAGCACATGAAACACACTGCATTTTGTATGCCCTGGTATCTTGTTGTTGTTTTATTCAACACAGGTCACTGCAAAGGCATGCCTGCTCACTCCATGGGTAGCAGTGACTCCTGGAAATGTCAAAAATCACCATGTCTTCATTACTTTGTGCATTTATCTTTGTCTGTATCTGCATGTGTGTGCCTGTGTGGGTGTGGGTGTTTGTGTGTTTGCTTACATGCCTGTGTGTGCGTACTTGTGAGTGTGAGTGCCTGTATGTGTGTGTGTGTGTGTGTTTGTGTATACCGTGTATATATATATATATATATATATATATATATATATGTGAATATGTGTTTGTGTGTGTATTTGTGTGCATGTGCGCATGCATGTGTGTTTGTGTGCACATGCATGTGTGTGTGTGTGTGTGCATGTGTGTGTGCGTGTGTGTGCGTGTGCGTGTGTGTGTGTGCGTGCAGCGCAGCGTGAAGCTCTGCTGACTGACCGCTGGGAGTCTCATAAAGCTCTCAGTTTGATGACCAACTGAGCAGGAAATTAATTAATCATCATTTTCTGCCTCATCAAGCGCCTCGCCCCACACCTCGCCACAGGAGCCTGGCCCAATTAGCCAGGGAGGAACTGTTTTGTTTAGCTTAAGTGTAAGAGAGAGAGAGAGGGAGAGAGAGAGATAGGGGAAGGAAAGGAAAGGAAATACGTCAATGGGATTAACTTAAGAAAGTTTAGATCGTAACGTGCCAGGGATTTAAAGGGGAAAATAAAATGTGTAATGTACATCAGCATGTAAATGTGCCTACAGGTATGCAAGTATATCCACATGTATGTGTGGTGTGTGTGTGTGTGTGTGTGTGTGTGTGTGTGTGTGTGTGTGTGTGTGTGTGTGTGTGTGTGTGTGTGTGTACATACAAAAAGGGCTGCGCATGCATGCTCTACATGTGCGTCACATACCTACCTTGGTAATACCTTAGTGTGTGTGTGTGTGTGTGTGTGTGTGTGTGTGTGTGTGTGTGTGTGTGTGTGTGTGTGTGTGTGTGTGTGCGTGCGCATGTACACATGTATGTGTGCGTCAGCATCGGTTGGGGTTTTTATGGCTGAAGCGTGGCTGTGTGTGGCGGGCGGGAGAGATCTGACAAGCTAATAAATATGTCATCTGTCTGTGTCAGGGAGCAGGAGGCCCACCAACCGCATGTCACACAAAGCCCTAAGACACAGCCAGGTAGAGCGAGAGCGAGAGAGAGAGTGTGTGCAACATTTTCAGTGACCCCCCCCCCCCCCACCGACCCCTCCCCTGTGGCTCGGCTAGTTTATTTAGAGTCCGGACTGACACAGAAATGTCAAGGCATGAAGGGTACTGCTCTGTGTGTGTTGGTGTTTGTTGGCATGTCTGTACACTGACTGTTTGCCAGGTAAAAAAAAAGCAACGGCATCTGCTGGTTAAAAGGCACAGAGTGAGTCCAGAGTGGCTGTTGGGGAACGTGTGAGAGTGAGGATTAAGATGAGGTGCGATAAAGTAAAGGTGATACTCATCGAGCAAAGGATCATCTCCATTGATTATCAACAATGGAAATGTCATATGTCTAAAGCAATATTTTTCATCTATCAATGATCCAATCTTCAGAGTTTTCATCCAATGTGTCCTTTTGTTGTTGCCGTACAGCTAGATTATTGCACCCTGCTACACTGCGTGCATTCACTTGGTGGTAAGAGGCCATCAGATATATAGACTAGTGAGTTAATGAAATAAATGAATACATTTGACACATGTAGTGGATGTGGTTTTGAGAAAATATAATAATAATAATAATCATAATCATACTAATCGTAATAATAATCATATTAACTGTATTAATAATAATAATAATAATAATAATAAGCCTGTTCTCATCCCATCTGGTCATATATTGACGCTTGGTCAGATTCGTCATGCTCAAGACGCCTCTTTTGACCCCTCTTTTGGGGTCAAAAGAGGCTCACGCCATGCCCCTTATGAGATTAAAAAAGGTACATGTGCGTTTCGCTCATAACTTAAATTAGAAAAATGAAACACAGGTCTGATTCTCAGGTGTGCGAGTTGCATTGGTGGGGGTGACGGTCTGGGGAGAATTTCAGCTCAAAATCTCAAAGCGGGCCGCTGACAGACATCACGAGAAAAATAACCTAATCATTTATGGGACATTTATTGGGACACAGAACATGTTGCCAACAAGTGCTTATCAACTCAAAAACACATTATCTTTAATGTCATCATTAAAGTGAACACGCTGCGACAGGTTCCATGTTCATAGCTCCCTGTCATAATGCACATTCAAAAAGTGAATGGGCCGGTTGTACATGATGACACTCTGTATCTCAGCTTAGGAACAAGATGAAGTCATTTGCATCACTTCCTGCAGGGCTAGAGCCACCAAATTCATAATCTCATGTGTCCTTGAAGCCTAGTGAACTTGACCCCTAGAGTGAACTTGACCCCTAGAGGTCACCTATGAATGCTCTACTTCCTTGTTGTCTAGAAAGCCAAATGGATCACTTCCTGTCAGGCTAGAGCCCCCAAATTAATAAATGTAATTCAAATTGAGATTCAACGTATCCGTGGTTTGCAGAAACGTATAATACCAACATTTTCTTTGGGCGACTGGGTTGCGTTTTTCATTTCAGAAATCTGGTCACCATACTCCACAGCGCTGCATGTGAGTGTTTTCACGCTCTCTAGACGTGCAAACTCGAACCAGTCTATGACCCGAACACACGATTACAATGATGAACCTAAACGTCAGCAGCTGAAGCCATGGGACGCCTCTTGCGTCTTGAGCATGACGCCAGGGAATCTGACCAAGCATCAGTATGATGACCAGATGAGACGAGACCTTGTTGTAATAATAATAATATTCAGAAAAAACTGAATATATGGGGGCACTAGCGGTACCAAGAGTTGAAGTGTTGTGTAGAAACCATTGATACCATTAAAGGGTAAGTAAACCCCCAAAATAACCTTTTTCCAGTAGTGGGTCTCACAAAGTGTTGGTGAACATCTCTATGTTCTTTTTTCACTAAAATGTATAATGTTGTTAAACAGGGGAAATTCTCTGTTTTCCAGAGTGGTGGTTTTCTATTTGCAACTGAGCTCAAGCGTGTGTGACGTGGGTTTTTAAAACGTTTAACAGCGCTTTGCAGTTGCTCCTATGGAACCCAATGTGTCCGTTTTTTGTAAAACCATTATTACCGTCACGACTGCTCAGACCGCATTTTTGTAAATGTAACCTGGACGTGTGTCCCTCTCTCTTATAGAAGAGATCTATGCTGCTGACCTAAGTATAATATCTACAATATCTAAATCTAGGGTATGTACCAAAAATCTTAGACCTAGGACCATACAGCTCAGAATTATCACAGGTTTACTCAGATTCACGCTCACTGATCTTCTAGGTTTGGGAAAGGAGATTGGCAGTAGCAGGCTCTGTAAGGGAGTAAATAAGACCTCCAACCCACATCACACACAGGACCACAGTTTTATGAAACAGAAAATTATCTTTATGTAAACCTTTCAGTTTCATTTACCTTCTGTTAAAGTAGGAATATCTTCATCAGTGGTGGTTAAGTTACTTTTAAAAAGTAGTGTTTGCTCGTTACTCGTTACTTCTTAAAAAAAGTAATCCCTTACTTTACTTAGTTACCCTCTATGGAAAGTAACTTTTTACGTTACTCGTTACTTTTACGTTACTTTTACGGTGCTCGACTTTGGGCAGAACCCTATCTCATTTCCTAAATGTGTATAGGCCTACATAAAGTTCTACTATGGAGGACATTACAGGTATATATTTTGTGCTCTTTATTATAAAAAATACCACAGAGCACTTGTTGAAGAAAACAACAATACAAACAATAATACCAAATAGCATCTTATGGGCATGTAGGTGAACACAAAACACATAAATACATACAGGCATGAAAACGGGTCAGGGGTGAAAAAGGTGAGAAGGGCGCGCGGACGGGCGGTTAGACGGACGGACACTGTAGGGCGCCTGTGAATATAATAAATATGCATGCCAGCCTGTCACTTAGTCTACCATTTACAATAAATATATGAGGCACAATGTGGTAGGGGCACCAACATGGCTTGATGCATTCTTCCATCATGATTGACAGACAAGATTTTTTTGGGGGGCAAAGAAACTAATGTAACCCGGTTAAAAATATAGAGAGATAAATAATGGGTTAATAAAAGCACTCATTTATTATTTATTTATATTTGTTTATATTTTTTTTATATCCGGTGAGAAATACTTATTTTTGTATTATTTTCTTATTTCATGTAATAAAGATATATTTTTGTGGTAAAGAATGTAAAAAATAATATTTCAAAGAGAAAATATATAATTTTTGTTGAGTTAACTTACCGTGGGGAATATCCAATCAGCGATCGAGGTTACAGGTCGAGGGGATTCGGAAAAGGACTCAGCCGGAGGAGAAGAAAAAAGGAGCTGCATGGTGGAGAAAGCGTTACGGCAGAGCCGAAGACTTTAAAGGGGCATTCCACCGGTGGAGACATGAATATGTATTGAAAGTGGATCATATATGTAGTCAAATAGTGGCATCAATTTTAAATGTGGTGCTTTTTTGACCGAGATAAGGCAGAAAATGACTTTTTAGCGATTGTGGATTGCGGACCACAATCCCCATAGTGCATTGCAATGCTCAGCTCCGCAGGCCACTCCCACTGTTGAACTAATTGGTTGAACTGATTGGTTGAACTCCGCCCATAAATCTATAAACCAAGGATCTAGAGTTGAGCGCCACTCTACGCTACCACCGCCTAGTAAAGAGTTATTTGAGTGAATTACTCCGAGTCCTCGTTTTCTTTTCGAAATGGTGTGCACTTGCATCGTACCGGGATGTTCAGCCAGGACAAGGAAAATACACGGAGTAAGTTTTCATGGATTACCCAAAGAGTTGGAGTTATGCAAAAAGTGGCTGGCTATCAATAGCCCGAAGACTTCGAACCCAACCCCTTGGGAGCGAAGAGACCCGCGCTTCTGAAAACCGCAATTCCGGCGATATTTACCTTGCCAGATGATGACGATGAAGAGCCAGGAACGTCTGGAACTAGCAGTGCTGGCAGTGCTGGCAGTGCTAGCTGCGCTAAACGCATTTGCCTGGAGGTAAGGCTCTTTCTGACTCGACTCTATTAGCAGCAGTGGCGGTTTTAGGCACGGGCGAAGCGGCAGCCGCCCGGAGTTGTTGATCGTCAACAACTCCGCCAGCCCGTAATCGCGCCCCAACCCCCCCCCCCCCCCCGTCAACAACTCAGCTAGCGGCTACTGAGAACACATCTCATATGATTTGGCTGTTTACAAAGTAAATATCTTGTATGTTTTGGTCGCTTGTTGTTGTAATGTGTCTGCCTCGCTAACTCTACTCGTCAGCAATGAGGAAGCAAAGTTAGCAATGTAACGTTAGACACTTAGCTAGGTTCTACACGTTTGCTATTAGCGATGTAAATCCACCATGTTTTACTGTGTTAGTCTGACGTAATTCAAATGTTTTAAAATTATTGAACGTATGACATTTCAGACTCCAACAACGACGTCTGCTGCAGCTTTGTTGTCATCAGAAGAGGTGCAACGTCATCATTCAAGAGCCGCTTCTGAGATGTCAGCTCTACAATAACCCATTCCTCAACAATATTTTGCAATATTACCATGTCTCCTTGCACTGCCTTACCTGTTTGCACTGCCACGAGCACCTTACATACCCAATCACAGGGTCAATATCTTTTTTTAATAGTGTGGATAATGTTGTGTGTTTTGATCATGACAATTCTTTCTTTGTGAATTAAAAAACAAAATGTCACTCCTGCTCTCCTGTCTGCCTTCAACAAAGCATAAACTTGGAAGGAGGTAACTGATTTGCAACAAATTTATAATGCAATGTATACTTGTAATACTTAACTTATAGAAATGATAGGTATGACCACCATTCTGTTATCTTTGTCATCTGAGGCAACAGTAGCTATGTCGTTACAGTTTTGAAATGTTGATCGTTCAATAACTCGAATACACAAACAATACAACTGTTGAACGACTATATACAAACAATGAAACTATAGATCGTCCTGAGCGTCCTCCGCTTCTTGGTGCCCGCAGTACTGGCTGTCTGGAGCTGGGTATCTCTGGCGGATAGCCTGCATGACACAAGCTGGTAACACGACTCGACGCCCTCTGCCCAATCTCTCTCCTTGCAGGACCCACTCAAGAAAGTGCCGGTAGGCTGTTAGGCGAAATTGTCTGGACAAAACATCACAAAGCACAAAGTTAGTGATGGTCTTTGAGCCTAGCGTGCCACAGTAGCTAGCATAACTGCAAACTATTTGTGCATTAGTAACAAAGAAAATAAACTTACTTTACAGAAAGACGTCCATTTGGCCCTGTAGGCTTTGGCTGCCGTTTCCAGTTGACCTTAGGTATTCTAAAGTAGGTCTCCAGGACGCCGCTATCCATATGGGGTGCGAAACTCGGGTGATCGACAACACACACGTCCGTGTCGTCCTCCGATTCCTTGATTTCGTCCAGAAGAAATTGGCACCGCTGGAATTCTCGGCAGCAGACAGACTCTTGTTCTGTGTCCATTGGCGCACGTGAGAGCACAGGTACCACCAATCTGCCCTAGCTCGAGCCATTGCGGGCTCCTCGTCCGCGGCAGGCAGGTCGCCTGCCTCGGCTGTAGCGGCAGCAGCTTCAGCCGCCTCCTGTTCCTCCATAGCCCTCAGCTGCTCGTCGCTATATTGTGGCTCATAAAGGTAGCCACGAACACCCGTTTCTACCATAACTTCATCAAAATCCCAATCCTCCATATTGTATCCGTCTGCGTATTCAGTACCTTCGGCCATGTTTTCTGCAGGTGAAGTCTAACGCACTGGCACTGATCTGTGATAGGTGTGTTAGCGCATTAGGTCCCACCCCCTATGGGCGGGTTTGAAAGAGTGGGAACAAGTGCTTGTAGTTTTAATAGAAATACCCCCCCTCTTACACTTCCTCCTACTATGACGTAAAACGACGATTTTTGCGTCATTGTAGGACGAAGTGTAAAAGGTAAATACGGATTTCTCCCATCTCAGGGGAAAATGAGAGTGTTGCACAACCATTTTGAGTTTGTATGAGGACTATTCTGGAAAAGAGTGTCCGACGAAGAAGCGCAGCTAAAGCTAATGCTAAAGCTAAAGCTAATGTAGCTCTCGTTAGCACACCTGACGGACTTCAGCACCTAGCCGCTCGCTCAGCCACTCGCCTGGGTGAAGCCTGTTAGCCTGCTGTGTGTATCCAACCTGCATGAAGAGACCCGCGGTGAGTGTCTGCCACGGACGCTGCTGGGAGAACGGGACTCTGTCGGGGAAAACGGGAAGCTGGCTGGAGAACGGGAGGAATCGTCAACGACCGACGTCGCAGCAACACGCTGTATCGGGGAAGAGACGAGGACGACGCCATTACAGCCGTGAGTTTGGTTTTCTTTGGCGCCGAGGCGCGAAGCAGCCATTGTTGTTTTCTGGCTCCAACGCACACAAGCCACGTCTCAGGCCTGCAACGATTTACTGATTAAAGGGTACCCATTTTATTTTCATTCACTTATTGAATAAAAAGTGCCGGCTTTAGAGGTAATATTCTTTGTTGTGTTTTGAAACTGAACTGTGTTGAGTGTGCACAGAGTGGAAAGAGTACAGTAAGCAATTGAACTGACTGAAATACTGTTTATTGGGGTTTATTGATCTAAATTGATTTAAAAGGATAAAATAAGACAAAGATTTGCAATTGAATAATTGTTTATTTTTTATTTTTCATATTGTTAAAATATTTGGGTGTTTAATATTTACTAAAGTAAATTGCTGAAACTTACCTGTTGATATTCATTTTTCATCTGGTATCTTATGAGTATTTTTGTTTGATTCAAGAGTGCTTTTTAGGGAAGCTTAAAAAACTTAAAGGGTACCTATAGGTAAGAAAAACACATTTGATTTTTAGTTCATTTATTTACAGAAGTGATAAATACAAGCTAAAAACAGTAGTAACAACACATTTTGGGGTTAAATAAAAGTCGTTAACAAGGGAATAAATAGACAAGTTCATAAATCCGTAATTACAGCATACTTATTATAATTACATATTATTATTAATTAACCTAAAAAGAAAGTGATTTCTTAAACTTAATGAACTTGAGGAGCGCACCTCAGTAAATAGACCCGACGTCTAGAGGGCGCTACACTAACCTAAGAGTTTTCTACCATTATTGAAACATACCATCAACCTGAAATGCAATTTGCGATTGCAGACAGAGCATGCCAGAAAAAAATATGTTTGATTTAGAATCAAAGTTTCCCTTTTCCAATTTCACAGTAGCCAAATGAGTTGAGTGGATGTAATAATAAGCCAAGCACAGGTTCTGAAAAAATATTGTATTAAATAAATAATATTTCCATCCTGGAAATACAAGTAATATTATAAAGAAGCACTATAACTAGGGATGGGGATCGTTAATATTTATTGATATCGATACCTTTATCGATACTCCTTATCGATCCGAGTCTTTATCGATACCACTATCGAGCAATGTATAGCTTTCATGGAGACACAAGATACCGAAAATCCTATACTTCCAGCGGCGGGAGTCCGCAGGAACCACGCAGCGGACGGTGGTGCTGGTCCTCCCTCGGGAGGGCACTATGACGACTGGACCCCAAACCCTCTCCTCCGGGGAGGGAGGGTTCAGTCTGAACACAGCCCACTGTCCAATGCACTCCTGCGCTGCAGGAGACCATGTATTATGGCAACCTACAACGCAAACACAGTGAGGGAGGAGGCAAGGTTGGAAGAGCTTGCACACTGTGCTGAGGAAAGGGGAGTGGAGATCCTGGCAGTCCAGGAGCATAGGAGAGTGCACACGGATCAGCCAATTAACTATCGCAGAGTGGGGGGGTGCACGTTCATCACCTCATCCGCATGGCGTAATGATGCCCAGGCAGCAACAGGTGGCGTGGGACTCATGGTGAGCTCTCGAGCACGAAAGGCCCTCCGCAGGGTGCAGCCACACACCAGCAGGATCCTTAGTGCCGATTTCGAGGGGAACCCAGTTACAACAGCCATGAGTGTGTACTCTCCCACCAACGTAGCACCGATTGAGGAAGTGGAAAGGTTCTACGATGACCTAAGAACAGCAATCCACCATGTGCCTGCTCACAACTTCCTAATAATCCTGGGGGACTTCAATGCAAGACTTGGTCCGGAAGACGCGCCCTTCACTTACCACGACACTACCAACCGTAACGGAGAACATCTAGCTGCACTCCTCACGGAACATGGCCTACTGGCCGCCAACACCCTGTTCCGTAAGAGGCTGGGCAAGAGATGGACGTTCCAGGACCGAGCCACCAGTATGCGGCGTCAGCTGGACTATATACTGGTAAGGAGGAAGTGGAGGAAGTCCATCTTGAATGCAGAGTCCTACAGTACATTCGACTCAGTAGGCTCTGACCACCGTGTGGTAGCTACAAGGCTGCGCCTGAGCTTGAGGGTCCCTAAGAGCGCCCCAAGGACCCGACCCGACTGGGAGGCCTTCGCGGGAAGCCCTGAACTCCAGGCCAACTACACAGCGGAGGTGAGAACCCGCCTACATCTGCTGGCCGAGGAGGGGGAGCCAACAACCTACGAGCGGTTCATCTCCGCTAATGAAGAGGCGACCAGAAAGTGGGTGCCGACAAAGGGGAGACTCAGAACCTCCCCTGGGTCTAAACACCCAGAAGTTGTCCGAGCGCGGGCCCAGCTGGCTGAGAAACGCAGAGACTATGAGAGAGAAGGGACCGCAGAAGGTCAGGAGGAGCTGAACAGGGCCAAACAGCAGCTGTTCAGCACATATGACAGGATCAAAGAGGAGGAGATTTTGGAGAAAGTGAAGAAGGTGGAGGCGGAACATGGCGAACAAAGATACAAGGAGTCATGGAAGGTCATAAACGAGATGAGTGGGCGCAAGAGGGCGAGAGAGGGACAACTGGCAGGCTGCAGCCCAGAGGAGAGAGTGACCACCTGGTTCACCCACTTCCGGGATCTCCTTGGCACCCACCCAACAGTGGACAGAGCTGAGGAAGAAATACCTGCAGTCCTCACAGATCTTGACATTGACGATGGCCCCTTTACAGCTTCTGAGTTTGCCACTGTGAAATCCACCCTGAAGCAAGGAAAAAGTGCTGGGCCGGATGGCATCCCCCCAGAGGTCCCTAAAAACTGCAATCTCGACAACATCATACTGGAGATCTGCAACCAGGCTCTGATGGATAACATCAAACCCGACATATGGTCGCTAGCTAACATCATCCCGGTTCCCAAATCTGGAGATCTGTCTAAGCCAGACAATTATCGTGGCATTAGCCTGACCTGTGTCATAGCGAAGATGTACAACCGCATGATACTAGAGCGGATTAGGGACGCCATTGACCCACACCTGAGAGACAACCAAAATGGCTTTAGAAAGGGAAGGACCACCGTAGGTCAGATCCTCGCCTTAAGGAGAATCATTGAGGAAGTGAAAAAGAACAACTTGACAGCAGTGCTGTGTTTCATTGACTTCAAAAAGGCATTTGATTCAATAGACAGGGGCATAATGCTGAAAATCCTCAAGGCTTATGGGGTCCCCCCGAATCTACTTCGGGCCATAGAGGCCATGTACAAGGGCACAAGAGCCAAGGTGGTAACCCCAGATGGCATCAGCGAGGAGTTCGAAATCCTAACAGGGGTGCAACAGGGAGACACGCTTGCCCCCTTCCTCTTTATCATAGCTCTGGACTATGCGCTCAGGAAAGCCATCAACGGGCGGGAGCAGGAGCTTGGCTTCACAATTACACCAAGGAAGTCCAGTAGAAACCCTGCTGTAGCTCTGGCAGACCTAGACTACGCAGATGACATCTGCCTGGTATCTGACCGTGTGGAGCAAGCACAGGAACTCCTGAACAGAGTGGAGGTGGAATGTGCAAAGGTTGGCCTCAGACTGAATGCAAAGAAGACTGAGGTAATCACCTATAACATCCACACAGACCATCCGCCGATCACAACATCCGATGGAAACGCTCTGCGAGAGGTCAATGACTTCAAGTACTTGGGTTCATGGATGAACTCCACAGAACAGGACCTTAAGGTCAGGAAGGCACTAGCGTGGAGGGCCCTGAACGGTATGTCAAGAGTGTGGTGCTCAAATCTCCCCCGACACATAAAGCTGAGCCTATTCCAAGCCACTGTAGTGTCTGTCCTCCTGTATGGCTGCGAAAGCTGGACCCTGACACCCACCCTGCAGAAGTCCCTGGATGGGTGCTACACCAGAATGCTACGAGTTGTTCTGAATGTGGACCAGAACATCCACATTACCAACAAGGACCTGTATGGGCAACTGCCGAGGCTCAGCAAGAAAGTAGCAGCTAGGAGGATGAAGCTGGCCGGCCACTGCCACAGACATAGGGAGCTCCCGGCCAGCAGGCTGGTCCTGTGGGAACCGACGCGCGGGCATCGATCACGAGGACGTCCCGCGTTGACGTATGTGGACGTCCTGAAGAAGGATGCAGGAGCTGAAAGCTCTTCGGAGCTGGCCGGATGTATGGAGAACCGGAACGATTGGAGACTCAGATGGAAGCTCGTCTGAGGACGACCGAGAGAGATCGATACTTTTCTATTATTTGGTGGAAAGACGACGCGACAATTTGTTTTCAACAGAACTGGTATTGCTTAACAAGTGAGCATAACAAAAACGTTTCTAGCCTTCAATAAACATGGCTAATGTAATAGGCCACTTCGAAATGACATACAACTAACAATAGAAAGAATATATCAGCAGCACCAAATGAAAAATAAGTCATAATGTATATGGGTCACACAAAAGGAAATAAAATATAATCTCATAATTTAACAGGGGTTTTTTTGCAGAAAAATTAACATGTCTGCCTTGTCAGTCATGATCCTCCAGATTTTTAATATACTATACAACTGTATTACTCATGTTTCTCGCCAAAATCTCAATTTCCCTTTTCTTTACATTACACTTGAACGCATCATGATAACCTAATAGTCGTTTTACTGAGCCAACCTGAACACATCATCACGCAGCACGTCTGAATCTTTATTTACTTTTCAATATAACTAGCTTGTATGCTGCCGATTACAACACGGATTTCACAATTGGATTACTATTTTTAACTAACGGGACAAGCAGGGGTGGACTGGCCATCGGGCGTACCGGGTGAGCCGATGCACATTTTTGGGCCGGTCCAGGACTGTCATAATTAGGGTTTTAATAATCGTATTTAACCGTATAACTGCACACAACTTTATTTAAAAGCAATCAAATGTAAAACATGTGTGTTGGTATTCTGGTGTCCGGTGCGTGTGGATGTGCGGCTCCTCCGGCGGAGCAGTTCATGTTAATAGCGGAGTCCGGGAGGGTTCACCTTCACGGCGTAGTTACGAGGGATGTGCGACTATCGTCTTAAAAAATACTAAAGTGTTTAAGTTAGAAAGATATTAGATATTCAACCGATATTCACGCTCCGAATTACAGCGATCAGACACGGGGAACTAAAGCCGCGATCACCGGTATGAGTCCCGTATGTCTAGCGGTGTCTACCTGCCCCCCCGTCGGTCGTAGGTCCGGGGTGGCTTACGATCGCGCCCCCCCCCCCCCCCCCCCCCCGTGACGCGACTCGAGGGACACACAATTACGTTACAGGACCTACGGGAGAAAAAAAAAAACGACGAGACTCGATAGTGGTATCGATAAGCCCAAACGTTATTGATTTTCGGGTTTTGAAAGAAGTGGAACCGGGTCCTTGATGGAACCGGGTTTCGATCCCCATCCCTAACTATAACCAGTGTTTCTTTTCTGTGATTTACCGTTAGCTATACAAGCTCGAAGCTAACTTCAGTAACAATATTTAGTTAAAAGTAGCGTTAGCTAATCATTTTCCACCGGGAGCTTTAGCTGGTTGTGTTCGCTCACTGTGTTCAATGACTCCATTCATCAAGCTGTAGTTAACTATAACTAAGCCTATGCCAACAGAGCTCCTGGCTAACTTAGATATAGGCTACGAGAAAATATAAAAACGATTGAAACTGTCACTCACCAAATTCAGTCCGGTAAATTATCACTCCGACTCCTCAATGGGCACGCTCAGGTCAGCCGGCACGAGCCTTCGCAATATTTCCGCGCACGCGCTAGCGCGCTCACCCGCTCAACCCCCCCCCCCCCCCCCAAACATTTTCTCGTCGAATCTACACGATTCACGTAGGTCACCTGTTTTGACTTCAAAACGGCGAATTTCGCCGAAAGGTGAGTGATTTTCATGCCTGACATAACTCTTACATTAAAGAGGCTACACCGAAATTGGTGCAAAGCTATAGTGCAAATTGTATCAAATCAAGGCTAGGACAACATGATGAAAACCTCAAAATGGCTCATATGTCTCAAAACAAAACATGCCATACAAAGCGGTAAAAGCTAGCGTGTGTGTCCGGGAGAGGGCTCCTCTCCTCGGACACATTACTCTGAAGCCCCGGTGATGGTCTGGAAATGCGGATTAATAAATAAAATTAAAAAACAGCGGTTAAAACTAGCGAGTGAGTCCGGGAGAGGGTCACGGCAGTGGACAAAAGTTGCTGGCCAGGGCACAGTGTACACCTCACACTATTGCTAGTACCAGCCTCACTGTGGAATGAGCGCCCGCGACTATTGCGCAAGCGCGCAGCTGAGGCAGTGCCGCTGTCAAATCTGTCCCTGGGAAAAGTAACGTTCTGCCCAACTGAAAAAGGAACTACGTTTCATTACCATATTTTCAGTAGTAACGCGTTACACTACTTTTTACCCGAAAAAGTAGTTATGTTACCTTAACACGTTACTTTGTAACACGTTACACACAACACTGATCTTCATGTACAAATATTTAACTCAAATATACCACAAAAAATAATTTAAACAACCAAAATGGATGTAAAACAAAAATAAAGTATTTCAATACCTCAAACAAATTTGGAAAAAAATAATAAATGTGGTACCACTTCACTGTTTCTCAGTTGTACTTATAGCATGTTCCTCGGTTGTCAACCTTCAGTTCCTTATGATGTCAGTTTTAATCAGTTATCAGTTTACCTTGGTTGTCAACTGTCATTTATTGGTTGGTCTTGGCCCAAAGAACAAAAAACAACCTGAGTTTCAGGCGGAATAAAGTAGCAAAAAAAATGGATAAAGAGCTTCTCAGGTGGGTTTCCTTTTGTTTTGGTTCCTACCGCCCTCCTGGTACGGCAAGCATCCTCATGTCGACGTCCTGACACGCAGAAGGCATCCACGAACAGCAATGAAGTCCTGGACCACGATGAAGCAGTTCCTCACATGGCACAGACAGAATCGTCCCTCAAAAAAAAACAGTCTGCACACAAGTATGAGGAACCGTTAGACTTTCACACTTTTTAAATGTATTTTTCCCTTAATGTCCTTGGTTTTAAAATAAAAATAAAAAATTGCATTTTAACTAGTTAAACCATACATATGAATTAAATATTCCCTTTGTTTAACACATGAAATGAATATATGAAATCCATTGAATAAACATGTACATCTAGCTTTAACATATACATTGTAATTTATGCAGCTTGAATCATGAAACATATACCGTACTTTGTAACACATTGAATGTAAACACCATAAATATAGCATTGCTCTGCGTCACTCGCAGTTGGGGTACCGCAGCAACAGCTACGGTACGTGAGCTGAGCATGAGCAGGCCTCGTGAGCAGGCCGCGGCTCAATTAGTAGTGCTAAACACTCATCAAAATAATCAATATAAAATCGTCACATCGTCACAATATTATGAAAAACACACGTCCGTTATGATTAACATTTGCGGACTATTCTGAATGGTTATTTATTTATTTTTTCAATGCATTGAACCGCAACGATAGTGCTAATTGAGCTAAGCTAACTCACCAGAAAAGTTGAGGAAAACACCCTGACGGAGCCTCTCCTACGACCAACTTCGGCGTCTTCGAAGTAAGTACTCGTTCGTGGTTCACTGCTAACAGCAGCTTTCACCAATGTTCATATAAAACTCTTAATAATGTGCTAACTGGAGGACAGCGTGCTTCATGAACTTGTTCTGCCTTCTCTGGTTCTCTCCTGATTTTTTCCGTGTCACGCCCTCACACACACCGCGAGCTGCAGGTGATGCGTTCAGGGCGCGCTCCGGAAATCTGAATACCGGCCAAAAACTACCGTACGGAAAAACCACGGTGCATTTAAGGAACCCGGTATTTTCTCGTGCTCTAAATCTAATCGGGGTTACATAAACTTGTATAGGGGAAGTTCTCCTGCTAAAACGAGGTTTTACTTCAAGGGTTTTACCCTTTAAAAACCTATATTATAATATAATTACACCATCAACCGCTGTGTCGCGTGTGTGCAAGGGCACATGGGCTCTTAAACAACTGGATCCACACGGGCTACAAAATAAAAGTGCACGCTTGTGTGTGTGTGTGTGTGTGTGTGTGTGTGTGTGTGTGTGCGTGTGCGTGTGTGTGGAATCATTCACCCCCGATGGCAGCCAGAGAGGCGGAGAGGATGACATTGTGGCTGAGCAGCCGCGGGGATGCCGGCAGCCATGCCAGGGGCAGGGACGGACGGACGGACGCATAACCAGATGTTGTGAGTACGCCATGGCCAGTGGGGAGGGGAGGTGTGGAGCATGTGTGTGTGTGTGTGTGTGTGTGTGTGTGTGTGTGTATGTGTGTGTGTGTGTGAGAGATGAGAGGAGAGGGGGGAGGAGGAGTGTGAGTGGAGGGGGTTCAAGACAGTAACTATGGGCCTGTTGAAATTAATTGACTTCAATGCTGTGTGTGTTTGTAAAATTGAAGGAGAGAGAGAATAAAGATTATGGTGTGTGTTCATTTAGCTGTTTTTTTGTTGTTTTTTAAAGTGCATATTCTTTCATCTTCTTTTAATGAATTAAATGTCCCTACTTCTGTATGTGTTTGCGTGTGTGTGCGTGTCTGTGTGTGTCTGTGTGTGTAGTCGGCAGTAACCTTGCCTGTAGTGATGTATGTGCAGCCGGGAAAATAGAGAAGAAGAGTCCATGAATTAAAGTGGTACCTGGTGTGCAAGCTGCATGCACATTTTCTTTTTTTAGGTGTATTCATTGTGTGTACTGGTAGTTTTGTTTGATGCAGTGTTTTTTGTTTGCTATTCTTTGAGTTTCCCCAAACAATGTACATATGGATAATATCCCCAGGAAACGTTTCCAAGTTCAAGTTCAAGTTCTTTATTTCTCAAGTACACAACAAAAAACAAACAGTAGCAGTCATTGCTTGCAATTAAATTCTTGAGATCCAAACTTGTCTCAACAATGCAATGTAAGTAAGATAAACAAGTCACATTTAATAGTGTAAAGTATTATCAAAGTAAGTAACAAGAAGAGTAATAATACAAATATATATTTTTTAAGTATAAAAAGTATAAAGTGTAAATTAGTCTGTCTTACCGGATGTAGGTTGTTGGTATAAGCCCGTCCAGAGCCTGCCATTGGGCGAATATTTCAGTCGCCCAAATGTACAATGTGCAAATGTACCACCAAAACAAGTTCCCCCCCGGCACTATTTTGCAAGGGCACCGTTGCTGCATCCAGGGCTTAGCGCCGCCCAAGACGATTGTGATTGGTTTAAATAAATACAAACAAGACAGAGCATGTTTTTCCCCCCAGAATGATAGTGAGTAGATCTAGACCTTTCTCCAGCGCTGGCACAGCACTAAAACTAAGTGTGGAGATAGGTCTGGCTATGTGAGACAAGGTGTAAAGAAAAGCTAAGTATATGTACAATGAACTATATATATTGTGCAGTAGAACTGTGTTAGAATCCCATTTGGTTAGTGCAAAGGATGTTTGACCATAAAGTGATGTAATGTATTAGGAGTAAGTGCAGTAGTGATAAGGTGTGTGCTGTGTGTGTCAGAATATGTCAGAATATAATTAAGTGTGTGTGAGTGTGTGTGTGTGTGTATGAGTGTGCGTACGTGAGAGTGTGTGTGTGCATTTGTGGCATTGGAGACACCTGAAGGCACTGTTGCTAACCCAGCAGCACACACACAGCGCAGGTTTGAAGCACGATGATGAACAGCAATGGTTATTATGACCGTCCATTATGTCTGCGTGTGATTACCCCTATGACCAATTTCCATGCCATTATCCCCATAATAATCATCATCATCCCTACGAACATTTCCACTGGCGTATAATATCCCTATGGGCAAAGTGTGGCTAAGAGATGGCTAATCGGAGGTCTGATTCATGGCGCTGTATCGCTGCGACACGGTGAACCCACCCCCCGCCTGAGGTAAAGTGGAAGTAGATGAAGGAATAGATACACTGTCTGTCGTAATCCCACAGCTGCTGCTGCAGATCCTACCATGTGACCTCCATGTCTTTCTTCCACAATGGATGTACCTGTGTGTGTGTGTGTGTGTGTGTGTGTGTGTGTGTGTGTGTGTGTGTGTGTGTGTGTGTGTGTGTGTGTGTGTGTGTGTGTGTGTGTGTGTGTGTGTGTGTGAGCATGTGTGTGTGTGAGCATGTGTGTGTGCGTGTGAGCATGTGTGTGTGTGTGTGTGTGTGTGTGTGTGCGCGCATGTGCGTGCAACCACACATGACCATATACAGTATGTGTTTGAATGTACATGCGGTGAGTGAGCAGAAGCCAGTGGAGATCTCCTTCCAGGCAGGCCTGACAGTTGACCCCTTCCGGTATCGCCTTCCAGGGATCAGCCTCCTGTATAAAGAGTCTGTGTGTCTGTGTATTGGTTCCCTTAGCCCTCAATCATTGATCTCCCACCCTGTCACCTCTACCGTGTGTGGCCCCTAGGGGGAGTGGGGGTGGGGGTGGGGGGTGGGAAGGGACAAATGGCCCCCTAAGGTTTCCAGATAAGACCCCTATGGATCCTAGAGAGACAGGAAACGCTTCTTAAAGCAATGACATGAACAGCTGGTTCCTCTAGTTTGGTGGGCTTTTCATATGCTTTCCATAGATTATTTTCATATCAAACGTGTAAATGCATGTGGATGTTTTCGATTTAAATCAGTATAAGGGTTGTTCCCATCCATTGGAGCATATTTAACTGCAACCAAGAATACACGTTCCTGAGCATATAGACTAAATCATTTGTATCGCAATCTAAACCAAATCTTCTGCAATATTGGCAGCAATCTTGATTAAATTACCTCATCCAATTGGAGACTGTTGATAGTTATTTTGCATCTCTGTTTAGGTTCTACTGGGTTTCAGCAAGCCGGTGCAATGTCGCTCACACAGTGCACTCGATGAATAAAAATAACTGATGTTAATCGACGTTTGAAATGCATAGCAACCATTACAACACCTCAATGTTTATTTAAAGAACTTCGCTATGATTGCAAATAAGATAAAAAGACTAATTCAAAGTCAAAACTATGTGCACCGGCAGCCTTCCTGTGATTCAAATCACCATTACCTTGTATGCCCTTGGTGAGGTACCAAAGGCATGAAAGAGTATGTATGGTAATTTGGATGTTAAAATGTATTTCTTGTTTTTTATTAAAGAATCCAACACTATAGTGTGTGGTTGAATTTGGGTCCTAGTTTGGTGACTAGATTCAGACAAGAATCAAAGACTCAGTTTGTGACCATATTTAATGTGGGACATTAATCCAACATCTGGCTACTTACTACCTGTTGAATCTGTTATCGCTTTTTTTATTCGCTTTTAATGTTGTCCCTGTAACACTTTGATCCTCATCAAACTGCTGAACACCCCAACACTGATCAACAACTGTTCCAAAGAAAAGAAAAATCTCTGTGTCACGACGAGAAGAAAGCAGCCTCCAGCAGCTGACTAATTGCCCTTTTTTCTGATTTCAAGGGAGCCGTGTTCAAGTTTGTTCGTGTTCATGTTTAGTTTCCCACTCCCTTCATGGAGATTGTGATTGACAGCGAGCCTGCGATGGACGACTCCTCCCACGCCTCATTTTTGGTGTTTCTGATATAAAAAAAATCCCCCTGCCAGAGATAAGAGTACTGTTTGCAGGAAGAGGAGGTTGAGGGGAGTTTTAAAAGGAAAAAAAAATATCTTTACCATCTGTGCTTATCTTTCCATCAAATATCCTGAAGGAGGAGGAGGAAGGGAAGGAGGAGGAGGAGGGGGGGTGATGGTTTTGTGACGTGTGCAGGTGGGGAGGTTATCGCAGCCTGGGTGGGAAGCTGTGTTAGACACAGTTAAACTTACCCCCACGGCCCCCAGGGGTTGTGATTTGTCAAAATGAATTGTGGTCGAGAATCTTATTAATAAAATTTGGAGAGTAAATCTGACCGTCTTGTCCTCCACTCATTCTCTTCAGCTCTCTCTCTCATCCCTTCTCCTCCAGTCGCTCACCCATTTGCAATATTTTACTTGCTTTCCTTTCTGCCATCTGCAAGTCTCTTTCATGAGTGAATTCAATCATCTCACTTGATATGTGGGTTTAAGGCGCTCCTTCATGTGCGATCTCCCCCTGAAGGAGCAGATGTGTTTCAAATTCCTTCTCGCATTAGTTTGATTTACTACATTTGATAAATTACCTCAAACCCTGCCAAATGATCAAGAATTATCTGAGCCCTTTTCCTGCTCTTTCTCTTTACGTTTCCGTCTCCAACAGTCTTTCAGCCATGGGGTGATTCATAAATTGCTACCCAGGTGCTCATCTAAGTCATACATTAAGACATTCAGAAACTGATACGTCTTCAAGCAGAAACCATGAGCAGGGCAATTTACTCGTATGTGTGCTGATGTGTGTGCTAAATGCATAATAATAAATTGTTGCACTGATATAGCGCTTTGAATGGCACTCAAAGCGCTTTGAATAGTGAGTCTGTGTGTGTGTGTGTGTGTGGAAGGGGGGGGGGGGGGGGGATATCACACCCCAGTGTGTAGCACCCGCCTGGGTGATGCACGGCAGCAGGTTTGTGCCAGAGCACTCACCACACTCTGGCTATCACAGTGGAGAGCTGTGGAATGAAGCGATCTAATTAGAGACCAGGGGGTGATTAAGGGGCCATGTTGGTACAAGAGCAAGGTTAGGGAATTGGGCCGGGTTGGCGCCCCCTACTCTTGTGATGAGTGCCATGGGCTCTTTAGTGACCACAGGGAATCAGGACCTCGGTTTTGCGTCTCATCGGTTTTGTGTCTCGCAAGACGGAGTCCCGCCCCGTGTCTCAATTTGCGTACTTCCATACTTGCGCTTGCTATTTTGAGAGCATACGTGCGTTCACACTAGAGGTGCGCGGATGGCGGTTACAGCCGCGGACTCCGCGGTTAAACCGCGGATCGGGCGGATGACCTTACGAAAAATAATATTTTAATTAAATTCGGGCGGGTGGCGGTTGAACCAATCAAATGAAAAGATATATATAAGTTACATTGTTAGGCTAAATATTGTTACTTACATCCGATAAAAACGAGCACACTTTTCTCGCGTCAGCAGCGCCCGCGGATGGCGGGCGGTTGCGGTTTTGAAATTGGTCAAAAAACGTTGGTGCGGATGGATGGCGGACGGATGATGAGTTTTGTGATGCGGTTGCGGATACAATAATAGCCCATCCGCGCACCTCTAGTTCACACTGACAAGTGTGGCAAAATGCGGTGCACTATGAGTAACCGGGTGGTGTACGAATAGCGGTCAAAAAGTTGGACACTTCTCACCTTCAACGGTGGCCATCTTGGCTACGTAGCAGAAGGGGAGGGACCACCGACATTTGTGAAAATGGCGAGAAAGCAGCTGCACCTCGCGTGAAACAGGGGCCACACACAAGCAAGTAAAATTAAAAGAACATTCATTTTTATTGATTTTTTAAAAAAGTCAAGTGCGCAAACAAGCCGGTCAAATGTTAGCGATAATGTTTCGCCTGGTTGCAATTCGCCTCGTTGCAAAAAAAGAAGAAACGGTCGCGATCGTCATATCCGGTAAGCGCACAACGGCCGTGTTCGTGGTGTACAAGTGTACTAACAATGTATTAATTATCTGAATTGAGACACAACATCATGTCTCCACCCTGGGGCATTGGGGGATATCACATAGGCCAGAGGGATGAGCAGCCCCCTACTGGCCCTCCAACACCTCTACCAGCACCATCTGATCTCCCGTCCAAGGATGGACCAGGCCAGCCCGGCTTATCTTCCAAAGAAACCCACAGCGCCAGGCAGATAGCCAAGGGGCTGGCAAAGACATGAAAAAAGACATTGTGGGCCAAACCTACCAACCTACAACCCACACTGTCCTAGGGCGACCGAGAGGTCTTAGTCATACACGGCTCAACGCAATCCCGAGGAATTGTTACCCAATAACTTGTTGACTGGAAGGGGTATGGAGGGGTCAGGAGGAGCGCTCTTGGGTGCTGGCACGAAACATTCTCGACAAGACCCTTATCCATGATTTAACGCACTCTATTGGCACCGAAGGAGCGGTGCCTAGGGAGGGGGCGCCATTTTGTGCCGCTCGGCCGTGTACGCAAGCAACCCAATCACGGAGGCAAGCAGTGTCATCCAAACACCGGACAAGCATCCATGTGAGTGCTAAATTTTCCAACTTTGTTTCCCGTTCTTATTGAACTGTGTCTGTTTAAATCCATCACTGGCGAAACTTGGAACGATCTCCACACGCTATTATTAATTATTTGTCACCAACTTTGAATATTGTTAGTGTTTCTTTCTCCCGTTAAAACTACAGCGTTATGTAAGCTACATTATGTTTATTCAAAACTAATGTAGACAAAGACAGTCTTTTGTCAGATTTTGTACAGTTCTTTGTAGTGCTATTTTACCTGGAATCACCCAGTACAGACTCATTACCTGTGTCTCTGTAATTGTAATTCCATACTGAACAAACTGATACACACACACAGATACACACACACACACACACACACACATGTGCACAGGCATGCATGTATAACCTATAGTGCAGTGTTGTTTGTGCATCTGTAAAACGCTGCTGCCAATGGCCTTCAGCACTATGAGACACTGTGAAAATGGATGACACACAATGTGCTACATCAAAATGACGTGTTCATTTCAAAAGCAATGAATCAACATCAACATTACCTTAATTTACCTGGGAACACAATGTAACAGCTGTGCATTGTTGTCTGCTTGGAGTGTCTCATCTGAATCGTGAAGGAACCTACATGCCTGGTTTATAAGCACACACATACACACACGCACACACACACACACACACACACACACACACACAGGATACACAGAGACAAATTGAATGCATTAAAAGAAGAGGGAAGACTTTGCACTTTTTGGGGAATAAACAGCAAAATGGTTTGCAATCACTCACCTTCCAATGACCTCAGGCATTTTTCTTCAATTAACTGAAAGGTTAAAGTGACAGCTTTGTGAAAACACACACACACATATTGTTTGGAATCTGGGGCGTGTGTGTGTGGGTGTGTGTGCGTGCGTGCAGTGCGTGTGCAGGCTTATACCTGTGTGTGTGCTTGTCTGTCTGCTTCTGTGTGTGAATCTGTGACATGTGTATGCATGTCATAGGAAAGCAGGGAAGACTATAAGGCACAGGCCAGTGTCATTAGCATTGCAAAGCACACTTGTCTTAATGTGGTAATTGACAGCTGAAAACAAAGAGACCAAGCCAAGCGTCGGGTTGGGTCTTGACTTATGAATGTCTTGCTTGGAGGCTTTTTCAATGCTGCAGTTTTCACCTCAATACATTCCTTTTATGTTGAAGAGGCCCAATGAAGGGTATCAAATGTAGACATTTCTGATATAATTTATTAATGCCATATATATTTATGTAATGTTTTTGTATTCGTTTTTTTAAATTTAAATTAGATGTTAAATACAAAATGTCCATTGTATCCAGAGTAAGATGGAAATACATTTGTAACAATTTGTGTATGTCCTTCTATTTTCTTTTAAATACATTTTACATTTAACATTTACACTAGACATATCATGTTGGAGTTGTTGTGTCTGAGATGTTTTTAATGTCAACATGGAAATCCAAACGTTAACATGAATCGATATGTGGCTACCATGGTATTGACTTTACAATGAACCCAAATGCATGAAGCAATGGCAGGAAGGCAAAAGGGGTTTTCGTGTGATGATCTTGGACAAAGACACTCCTGCACCACTTCTGCTAATCAGCTGTGGCAGTAAATGAAGTTTTAATTTACAGCTAATCAGATCCTGTAAGCCATGCCCAGTTGCCTCGGCCCGTACGGGAAGCCAGCAGGGCCAGAAGAGTGAGTGCCCCAGAGAGATCATCTCAGCTCACATTAATGTTAAGAAATCTCCCCCTCCGCCTCGTCCTCCACCTTAACTAAGAGTGTGTTTAAATGTAAATAAATAATACACAAGAGAGCCTATACGAGGGTTAAAACAATCACAAAGGAAGTGTGTGTGAGTGATATACTGCAAATGAATAGCTGACACTAACTGATGCTACAAATTTATATATATATATATATATATATATATATATATATATATATATATATATATATATATATATATATATATGTGTTTACTGTATATTGACATAGAGTAGCAATTTAGTAGACCCTTTTGTCCAAGGCATCTTACACGTGAGGCGAGTCTGTTGAGGAAATTGTCAGTTGGCCTCAATGACAGATCCCAGTGAGGATGTGTACAGCAAGAAGAGAAGAGAAGAGGGCCAAGAATTGACCTCTGTGGCACACCGGTTTTCATCTGATGTGACATGGACACCTCAACCCTCCGCGACACCCAATAGCACCTACCAGAGACACTTCTAAACACTTGTCCACAGTCCCAGTGATGCCAAGATCAGAGTTGACAGAAGGATCTGACGGTTTACGGTGTCAAAGAACAGCGGAAAGTGAAGCAGGACGACTTACCAGCCACACACACTACAAATATACCACACATTAGCATTATCACTGTTGCCAAAACTAAATATTGTGGAACCATGTAGCTGTAAATCAAGGAACAACAGAGCTGTCAAATGAAAACTGGTAATGAAGGACATATTTTTAATTAAAACGTTCTCAGACATTGCCATTCCCAACGCCCATGAAGTGAATCATCATCATTTGGACAGTTTTTCGTGACAGTAAAGACTTTTCTTTGTCTTGTACCTTAACTTTACCTTAGGTGTTACATACACAGCGGTTTGACAGGGGCTGTCACCTAAACGTCAGATACTCTGGATAGGAAAATACACGCAGATATATTCATATGTGTGTGTGTGTGTGTGTGTGTGTGTGTGTGTGTGTGTGTGTGTGTGTGTGTGTGTGTGTGTGGAACTAGGAAAGCCTTACAGGGTCATTAACACCTATAAAAGATGGCTAAAATACACATGGCCAGACCATATCCGTTTTAATGTCAGTACTTGCTAACCCTTTTAAAAAATGTGCATATGGTTCAAAGTCCCAGGACTTCTCTCTCTGTGTTTTCTGTCAGTGATTTTTTTACTTTTTTTCCCTTTGTCTTTTTTTTTGTTCGGCATTCACAGTCTTGGAATCAGCAGATCACATATAAGTCACACCCCTTCACAGGGGAAAACGTCCCGGCCGCATACTTTCTCATGAGCGAGAGAACTCAATCTGTTTGCGGTGTGAAATCAACGATATGTCATAGCATCCGCCATCAGCTGCTCCATTCATTCACAGACAAGTAGTATTGTTGACTCGAAATAATACCCCCACAAAAAGAAACACTGGGTTTGCTTTCACTCCAAGTAAAGACGATTTGGAGCCATGCGGTCAGATTTCGGTAATGATATCGTCAAAGTGTATTTTCATATAATTACACTGCAGCGAGCGATCCAGCGGTGTGTGGGACGTTCACATCAAAACAAACGAAGGAAAATCAACAAACGCAAAGGGTTTCTTTTTCACTGCAAGGGAGTTATTCAGATTGTCTTTTGTGGCACTCGCAGTTGAACAGTGGCAAGAAACACATGTAAACCATCGACGGTCTCATCTTAAGCACGGCTGCTCTATTATGTTAGCTATCCAAGTTAAATATTTTGCCGATCCGTCCACACCGTTTCTAGCAGTTCTTGGTCGAAAAAGAAAATAATATGAAGAATTAAATCCTTAAAAGACCACAGCAACGACAACAAAAGTCAGGATTGGCCCAGTCCAAATGTTGATAATATCTGCATTGCTAGAGCAATGTCCCACCCTCTGCTTCTCCCTCTCTCTATACTTTCCCCTCTATCCCTGGCTCTCAACTTCCACTCATTCAAACAGAAGTAACAGCAACTGCCAGGGACACGTTTTGACATCTGCTGGTGGTGGCAGTATTTCATGACAAACACCCATGCCAGACTGTCTACAGCCACATTTGACACGAACGTGCAGCCGTCATCACTGATTCCACAAAGCGGCTACAGGCCTGGTAAGCCGGCTAAATCCTATTTTTGACCACACACGATAATTCTTGCAAAAACCAGAGTCAATATTTTATCACGGGGATACAGCAAACACATGCAGATGCATTGTTGGTGTGTTTTCCCCTTAAATATTGATTCCTAAGCCACTCTCCCACCATCTGGTCTGTGGAGTAGACCGCACAAAGCACACACACACGCGCGCATGTACGCGCGCACACACACACACACACACACAAACACACGCATGTGCATGCACACACAAGCACACGTCCACGCACGCACACAATACAAATAAATCTAATTGCTGTGGACATATGCAGTTATGCACATGACAGATGACATTAAATAATACACTACCT
>JAOPHQ010000589.1:92500-170000 GCA_030340625.1 Merluccius polli
GTTTTATTTACAATCAGAGATATAAATTAGTAAAAGTACTCCTGTTATCAAGATGGACCAGATTTCTCCAAATGCATTTTCAAATAAAATCCGTCCACAACGTATTTACAAAAAAAAACAAAAACAAACAAACAAACAAGCAATGTTCGTCTTCCCATTTTTTTGCAATACAACTTGCATAAATGACAGGCATCGTGTCGCCATTATTTAAAAAAATAAATATCAAATGTAGACTTTTCCACTCAGGAGTCCTTAATATCAGTTCACTGCCATTCGCCTCATGTCCACACACACACACACCCTCTCTGCAAAATACGACTTCACATAAAGGCCAAAAAAAAGCTCATAAAAGCTCAAATAATATATATATACCATGGCAAAGAAGCAAATCATAGAACCTGAGAATAAACATGTCGCCAATATATCACATACATGAGAAATGTGTAGGTATATCTCCAGCACACTGTGTGTTCATTAAAAACAAACATTCAAAAAGGTTATAACTAACAAGAGCCTATCGTGTGTAATGCTTATGTGTTGTCCCAATAGTTTAGTCTCTTGAGGACTAAATACGCAGTAGCAGCAGTTTTTTTTCGTTCTTTCTTTCTCCCCACACTACTATTTGGTGGCACCATGTAAAGCAAAAAGGTTTATATGTGTGTGTGTGTGTGTGTGGGGGGGGGGGGGGGCATAGGGGGCTAAGGTTGTGTCCTTTTCTCGCTTTCGCCAAAGCAATTGTGACACCTACCTGTAGACCAAGGAATATAATCTAGGTGACAGATCGCAAAATACAACGACATGTTTGTTTCATCTGCCCCCCCCCCCCCCCCCAAACAGACCTCTGCCATCGAATTCACAAGTGCTAAAAAAATAAATAAAAAAAAAGCCAATCATATTATGCTGACAAAAAAAACGACAAAAACTTAAATTAAATTTGAATATCTGAAAACCCAGTGCCATGTTTAACATGTTCCAACAAATGCACATCCAAAAAAGCCAGATATGCAAAAGATGCAAATATATGAACTGTTCCGATCTGTTTGGTTTTGCATAACCTTTCTGCAATTATACTTGCCCCAAGGTTTGAGGCCTCCGTTGCGCGTGTGCGCGCGCAAACACACACACGCACACGCACGCACACACACACGCACGCACACGCACACACACAAACATGCGCGAACGCGCGCGCACGCACGCACGCGCGCACAATCAAATCTGGGCGTTAAAAATATAATTCCTGTCAAAACTATGGCAACATGTCTGCTTATTGCACCCAGGCTGACTGTTGTGTGCAATTCGTGTGTGGGAAAGTGAGTGTGTGGGGGGGGGGGGGGGGGGGGAGAGAGAGAGAGAGAGAGGGGGGGGGGGGGGGGGGGGGGAGAGAGAGAGAGAGTTGACAGCATATATATGCGTGTGGTTGGGGCTTGTTTCAGAGGGTTCAAACACTTCCCCTTTCATCTGATAATTGTTGCATTCGGTATTTTTTGCTTTACTTGATGACTATTATTATTGTCAATATGCATTTGGTAATGCGAGCGGCGCATCCAGCTGCAGAATGAAAACAAAGGCCGTCATCTGCCCCGCACGGAGACTGTATTTAGCCTAATGTTTTAACGAGGTTTAGTATAGATAACCTTCAATTAAAATTAGACGCCTATCAATTAAGTGATTATCCCAGAGAGAGAGAGACAGAGAGAGAGAGAGAGAGAGAGAGAGAGAGAGAGAGAGAGAGAGAGAGAGAGAGAGAAATAAATAAAAAATCAACAACACCAATTGCCCCATGAGGCAAATTAAAGCCCCCCACCCCCTGCCTACACGTGATGATGGTGTGCTTGCTCCTGGCTACGTACCTTTCTTTGACTCTATATGTGCGGGTCTGAAATGCTGCTGCTGCTGCTGCTGCAGCTCAGCAACAACGTGGTTTGGGTTACTTTTAACAAGGGACGGCTCTGAGTTTGCTTTCTCTTTGCTTTCAGCAGCAGCAGCGGCAGCAGCTGCAGCAGCAACCGCCTGCTGCTGCTGCTGTTGCTGGTGGTGCTGATGGTGCTGATGGGAGGAGTGGAGGCTCTCGCTCGCAGCGGCGGCGGCGGCGGCGGCAGCGGCGGCGGCGGCGGCGGCGGCCGCCACCCTCATCCCGGGGGAATTGTACCGCAAGATCCCCTGGCCCTGCAGCGGGCTGAAGCTGCCGTAGTTCGTGTAATTGCTGTAAAAGGGCGACGTGTAGTAAATGTGCCGTCCCAGGATGGAGGGCGCGGGGTAGACGGCGCTGGGCGGCGGGGAGGAGGAGGAGGAGGTGATGGAGGAGGAGGAGGTGATGGACGAGGTGGTGTTGGAGGAGGGCATGGGGGGGCTGCTTGGTCGCCCCTGCGGTTGCTTTTGGTCCGAGGTAGCAATTTCCGCCAGCGACCACAATTTGGGTTTGACGGCCGGGTTTGGAGTCGCGCCCGAAGACGCGGTGATTCTGGTGTCGCCGCCAACGCCGCCGCCGCCGCTGATGCTGATGTTGCTGATGTTGCTGTTATTGACCAGGGTCCGGGTCAGCTCCTCCCGCTGGCTGTGCAGGTGGAGGAGGTGGTGGTTGTGGTTGTGATGGTGCTGTTGGTGGAGGAGGTGATGATGTGGGTGGTGGTGTGGCGCCTCCAGGCCCGTCAGAGGCGACGAGGTGGTGACCGGTTTTGGGGAGAGCTGCTGCTGGTGGCGCCGGCGCATGCGCTCCGCAGCGTCGTCCTCATCATCATCATCCTTCGTCGTCGTCGTCGTCGTCGCACTTGTCCCTGGAAAGGTCAGAGGTCAAGTCTCTGACGCGGCAGCTGACTTTGTCCCCGTCGGATTCGGCGGAGCACGAGTGGTCTGTCAGTGTGTCCACGTGGAGGCTGATGCCTACAGGAATGACACGGGGGGAAGCAAAAAAGACACAAATAAAATAAAATAAATTGTCGCAAAAATAGGCAAATGAAGGAAAAAAAAATTGGTTGGGCACAATAAAACAAAAAAAAGAGAAATAGATAATGAAAAAATAACGATATAAAACTTTGTATATCTGTCATAGTGTTTAATTGGAGCTTAATTCCCACTCCCTGATAATAGGATTGTCAAGCCTATTTCACAGCAAGACGCACAACACAATAGGCTACGTGACGTGTCAAAAAACACGTTTAGTCATGGAGCCACAGCATTCACTAAAACACAACCACGGTGTGTGACATCAGTCTAAAAGCTGAAACCACACATCAATACATATAATACATTATAATAGGCCTATATATGAGCCATAATAAACGGTAGTAGGCCCACAACGCCTGATACAGTATCACCAACAAACGCCTTGATCGCTTTATTACAGCTCTCCGTCACCATCGGCCTGCCATCACACACACACACACACACACACACACACACACACACACACACACACACACACACACACACACACACACACACACACACCACCCTCCAGTCGACACACCACCAATATGTCCAACGGATCATTGGGCCTCGTTTTTTTTTAACCCCCCACCTTCATCCTCCGCCGACGCCTCACTGATGTCCACGGTTTTGTCTCCCCCCTTGCGCTCCCCCTCGCCGTCCTCCTCGTCCTCGTCCTCGCTCTTGTTCCTGGGCGCCCAGGTCATCTTGTTCTCCTTCTTCAGTCTCCTCCTGGCGTTGGCGAACCAGGTGGAGACCTGGGTCAGGGTCATCTTGGTGATGATGGCCAGCATGATCTTCTCTCCCTTGGTGGGGTACGGGTTCTTGCGGTGCTCCTGCAGCCAGGCCTTCAGCGTGGCCGTGGCGTCCCGCGTGGCGTTCTTGCGGTACGCCGGGTCGTTGAGCTGGTAGGGGTAGCCGCCGCCGCCCCCGCCGCCGCCGTACGGGTGGTAGCCCAGCGCCCCCGCCATGCTGCTGGCGTGCGTGTCATAGGGGGAGCTCTGGGTGAGGGTGGGTGGGGTGGGGGGGGGGGGGGGGGGGGGGGGGGGAGAAATGTGTGAGTTCATGTAGTTCTCTTGAGATAAAGGCCCTATGGTTATTATTATTATTATTATCATTATCATTATCATGATCATTATTATTATTATTATTATTATTAGTAGTAGTAGTAGTAGTAGTAGTAGTAGTAGTAGTAGTAGTAGTATTGTTGTTATTAATATTATTATTATTATTATTAGTAGTAGTAGTAGTAGTAGTAGTAGCCTAGTAGTAGTAGTAGTAGTAGTAGTAGTAGTATTGTTATTATTTTTATTATTGTTATTGTTATTATTATTATTATTATTATTATTATTGCTATTATTATTATTGCTATTATTATTGTTGCTATTATTATTATTATTATTGTTAATGTTATTGTTATTATTATGAAGACGTTTTAGTTGGTCGCAAAAATCAGCAATTCAGAAAAGAAGTAGGAACAAAATAAATGCTGAGTATTAGGCTAAATCAAATGACTTCGATCGTTATTAGGCCTACATTGATTTACATCACAGACTATAGCTATTTCCACACACACACACACACACACACACACACACACACACACGCGCGCGCGCACGCACGCATACACACACATACACACACACACACGCGCGCGCGCAAGATCAGGCCTATGATCATAATTAGTAAACTCAGATTTTTTTTTAGGGCTATTATTCCTTGACCGTTTTAATTGAACTTGGTGTTTTATTGATATGAACATGTTCTCCAAAACATTAGCGACACTTTTCGTATTTACAAAGGCCTGGGAGGTACATAATTACTGCATTTCATGAATAATAATTGAAACTTATCAATATAATATAAACAAAATAATGACATGCAATAGCTTAATTATTAATTGTATTTGGCACATTTATTCGCTCACGGCGAATCATTGTTAAATTCTCCTTAGGCCTAATCTAATATAGCCTACCAAATGCAGGCTACATACAGTTCATACAATTCATGATATTTTTGGTCACAGTAAAAACAGACACACAAAAAACGTGTACTGTGTAGAACCAATTAATCATTATAATTGCCTAATAAGTTAATTATAACGATAGGTGCAAAATGACGTGATTGTTTTACACTGTTTACAATCACGTTTTTTCACAGAAAACTTCTGAACGCACCCATATTTTTTTGTTTTGTTGTTGCTCGCTCATCCAGACTCACAGTCTCTCCAAAACGGAGCCAAAAAACACACACACACACACACACACACACGCGTAAAAACATACGGCACCTTTACCGCATAGTATCCGCACCACATGCCGTGGGGGGGGGGTGACACCGTTACAATGAACCAAATATCTAAACCATGACAAGACCCATACAAAAAACACAACAACAACAACAACATGATGAGGTCTGAAGCATGAAGCCCTCCTTACCATGTAGGACGGGAACCCGGTGGTGGGGTCCGTGGTGTACTGCAGGGGACCGGAGAAGCCCGCGCCGGCCGAGGCGGCGGAGAAGGCGGCGGACCCCGGGTAGGGGCTGAAGGCGGACCCGGAGGAGGACCTGGCCAGGTCCTCGCTCCTGGGGGCCGCCAGGGCCGAGGCGCCGTACGCCGGGCACGAATAAAGCGCCAGGGAGCCCGGCGGCTGGTAGAGATAACCCTGAGGATAGGACATTGGTGGTGGTGGTGGTGGTGGGATAGGGGGGTGTGTGGTGGTGGTGGTGGGGGCGGGGGGGGGGGGGGGGGGGGGGCGAGGGGGCGCACACACACACACTCACACACACTCACTCACACACACACACACAAGGCGTTTGCTGTTGCGCCTTGTTTTCCCCACACACAAAAAAAAGAAGAAAAACAAAAACACGGCGAAGCGACGGCGACCGTGCCACCCCCCTAAAAAAAATACAAAAACACACAAAAAAAACAAAACAACCACAAAAAACAAAAATCAGCCCGCAGAAAAGCAAATCAGCGGACAACGTTAAAGCCACCTCACCACCACCAACAAAAAAAAAAGAAAAATGTCATAAAGCATCCCTCCACAAAGCCTTTGTTGTTTTTAAACCAAGTAAAAAACGGCCCCCCCCGAAAAAGGTCAGTGGAAGCGGCCGCACGAAGAGAGGCGAAGTGCGGCGCGCGTCTTGATCCCCTGGCGTCCGGCGGCGGGGTTTTTTTTAACTGCGCGCAACTATGAAGTGAGGAGTCTGGAGGAAAGGAGAGCCGCTGGAGTCGCAGTAGAAAAACGGGGGGGGGAGTGTGCGGTGGGTGGGGCGGGGGGGGGGGGGGGGGGGGGGGGGGGAGAGAGGGGGGAGGAAACGGGGGAGCTACTAGCTGTCACTCCGGCTCATCTGAATATTGCATCTCCGCCTCCCTTTTTTCCCCGCCTGCCTGGTTGCCTGGTTGAAACGGAGCCCCCGCGCGGAACAAAAAAAACCCAACACTCCCCCAAGACAGGGGCGGGGAGGGAGAGAGAGAGAGAGAGAGAGAGAGAGAGAGAGAGAGAGAGAGAGAGAGAGAGAGAGAGAGAGAGAGACGGGGCGGGAGAGATAGAGAGAGAGAGAGGGAGGGAGGGAGAGAGGGAGGGAGAGAGAGAGGGAGAGAGAGAGAGAAATAGAGAGGGAGGGAGAGGGGGGGGGAGAGAGGGAGGTGAGGGGGGGGGTGAATCACAAGTAGAGGCACGTATACTTCTTTTAAGCAACAGAAACGCGCTCAGTTTCTGTGTGCTTTATTGCGCATTACCGTTTTTCCTCGTTTTTTACACCATGTACCATTCCTCCCGACTGACTGAGGGGTTCATTATGGTGTGTGTGTGTGTGTGTGTGTGTGTGTGTGTGTGTGTGTGTGTGTGTGTGTGTGTGTGTGCGCGCGCGCGCGTCTCCAATGTTTGTGCAAACTAAAAAAAAAGAAAGAAAGAAAAAAAGAAATAAATGTCCCACATTTTTTAAAATGATAAGGATATATGATCAGTTCTCTCCATGGCGTCCCCCTTTTGCGGCTATGATAATATCACCAAGTGGACTAATACTCATGAAGCATATATATGAACCAGTTCAGCTGGGGCTCCCTGTGTCAATAACGTCCACCATGAGCATCCGGGAGCCGCCGTTTGCGCTTTTTGCGCAATGTGCGTGACGGCCTCCGGGAGGCGTAGGCGACTCCCTCACCTCCTACCGTTTGAGATAATTTGAAACAGTGTTGAGTATGAACCCCCCCCCCCCCCCCACCACCACCACCACCCCTTGATCTTTAGTATTAGGATTGTCCATAATGACCACTTTTGGAGGCGGAGTACGCAAACATCAGCGCAAAACAGACACCTGAAAGCTGTTTTACACCGGGCACAAAAAGTCATACATCTAATGAAGCATATCGTCCCTTTTGACAAACCGATATTTACATCTAGTTCTGAGTGGATGCATGTGTTCATGTATTTTCTTGGAAACCAGAAATAAGTGGCATTGCATTTTGAACAATGTTAGTAATTAATGGATTATACTATATTTAGGCCCAGATAATACACATATATTTAAACCTATTTAGATATGTGCTCATATATAGTGTCCATGAATAAGACATATATATATCGTTTGCTCAGCAGGATAAAATATTGTTGCATAATCAATATGCAATATTTTAACAACCAATACAGAGGTTTGATCAATCTCGAGCTCATATTCAAGTTATATTTAGGATAAAACAGAAAATCTGGCAGGTATGAAGTGTTCTTGAAGTGTTTGCTTGAAAACATTTAAAGACATTATTTGACCATTTACTTGAAGTAAGGTAAAATTAGAAGAGGAATGAGAAGGCAATACTGTTCATTTACGTGTTTTTAATTCTCAGTGTTGTCGTGTGCTGTTGTCATCCATATTATATGGATACTACTAATAGGACTACTGCTAATAACAATACGAATACTAATAATACTAATATTACTAATATTCCTCCTCCTACTACTACTACTACTACTACTAATAATAATAATAATAATAATAATAATAATAATAATAATAATAATAATAACAATAATAATAATGTCAACAAACAATAGTTAATACTAATATTACTAATAATAATTCACATACATTGTATGAAGTAAAATACAATTACTTTGAGGTATGAATAGCAACTTAGTGGCAAACGTATTTCCTTTTTTTAATTTGTATTTTTTTGTAATGTCTTGGTTTAGTTGTAGGCCTACTAGGAAATCACACTTTTCGCTGGTGTTCACTTCATGTTAAATAAGAGAGTCAAGTTTTCCGGTCCACACACACGCTTCAGGTGTCTCCATTTCTACAATTACAATAGACAATGGGGTGCATTTTTTTAACGCAATGTATAAGTGATTTGTGCCAGGCGGGCGGTAGACGAATTCATCCCAGAAGAGTAAATAAATCCCATTGAAACTAAGTCTTAGGTGTGACGCCGCAGAGTACCGCCAGCTGGACGCCAGGGGGCACTGTCTCCTCTACACAGACGCCTCACCTATCTGCTGAATAGCCACCTTATGCGCGTTTATGCGCGCACGTCGGTGTGTTTGCGTGTGCGTCGTGTATTTCTGTATGTACAGTAGGCCTCTGCGCATTTCATTATGTTAAGAAAAGTGTAGGTGCAGCATGTATGCCAAAGTGAGTGTATGCAAAATTATGCATCTACATGCTTTAAAATGAACTTTAGTGAACGGAAAAGAGCACTTGAGCAACTGTCTGTCTTTGCCTCAATGGGTTTGTGTGTGTGTGTGTGTGTGTGTGTGTGTGTGTGTGTGTCAGTAACTGTACATGCCCATATGTGTGCCAGAGTGTAAGTGAGTGTGTGTGTGTGTGTGTGTGTGTGTGTGTCAATGTGCGTGTGTGTGTGTAGGTCAATGTGTGTGTGTGTGTATCAGCAACTGTACATGCCCGTATGTGTGAGTGTGTGTGTGTGTGTGCGTGTGCCAAAGTGTATGCTTGTGTGTGTCAATATGCACGGGTGTTTGTGTGTGTGTGTCAATGTGCGCGTGTGTAGGCCAATGTGTGTGTGTTTGTGTGTGTGTATCAGTAACTGTACATGCCCGTATGTGTGCCAGAGTGTGAGTTTGTGTGTGTGTGTGTGTGTGTATGCATGCGCCAATTTACGCACTTGTGTGTGTCAATATGCATGTGTGTGTGTGTGTCAATATACGTGCGTGTGTAGGCCAATGTGTGTGTGTGTGTGTGTGTGTGTGTGTGTGTGTGTGTGTGTGTTGAGCTCAGCAGCAGTGCAGCACATTCCCATCTCAGTTTCAGGCCGACTGGAGCTCTAAAGCTATTTTCAGCGATGGCTGATGGAGATATAGAAGATGATAGTCAAAAGACAAACTGACACGCAAACAGACAGAGAGACATATAGGTAGACAAATAGACAGACGGACGACCTCAAGGACAGGCGCAGAGCTGTACACACAGAAAACGCATGACCACCAGCTTTTTAGACAGGGACACAAGATATATCTGTCTAGGGACAGTAGATAGGTCTCTGTATGGTAGACTTAAATCTAGTGTGTGTGTGTGTGTGTGACATGTATTCTTATACACATAAGGCTAACGGACAACATATTTAATTTGTAACATTTAGTCGTATGAATCTGTAACTATTTGATGATTCAACATCCGGGTTGACCCGAGCACCATGGGCTACAGGGCTGTCTTTCTAGTGCAAATGCATTACCATCTCCGAATTGATCTCAAATAACAAATAAAAAGTAAGAATTGGGGCCATATTTCCTGGAAGTCAGTGCTTGACAATACTTCAAGGTAAGCGTGGCAGCTCCTTCTTAGGTGACTGCATTGAGCTCTTTACTTAACAACTTGACAGGATGGTTTTCAGACACCCAGCTCTCGTTTTATAAGGGGGACTCCAGCTTTATGAGTGGCTCATTAGTTTTCATATTTGAAAGATACTGGAGCCGACAGACTGCATTCAGGACACGACGAAATTAACTAGCTTGTGAAATTCAAACTCACGTAGTGTAGTCACTGGGATTCATAACGTAGGCCTACAATATATTTATTGAGGAGGTTATGTACACATAATGTGTACGTTTTATAATTTAAAATGTAAAACGTACACTGATCTACACCCAAAATTGGGTGGGTGCAATTTTTAGCACGACAATATGTTACATTCTCATCTTATCTCATCTATAGTGAACACATTAGACAACACGACAATACAACTACCTAATTTTCATGTGTTTAGAACAAATCATACGGTTTCCCAATTCCCACACATAGAATTACAAAACAACCGCCTTCTGGTTAAATGATGTTGTCTTCCGTGGATGATGGAAACAGCTATTGATTCCTGTCGAGACGGCGTTTTTCCATGGGATAATGCAGAACGGGCAGAGCTACATGTGTAAGTGGCCGTCTATGAAGATCTCCTGCGAGGCGGGATGGCCTTAATGGATAAGAAGTATGAATTTAATGTCACACCTCTTTGTTCCTCTTATAACTAAATTAATATTGATTTCCAATCAGTTAGCTTTTAGTTCCTGCTGTGTGTGTGTGTGTGTGTGTATGCATGTGTGCAAAGGCAGGACTCAAATGGACATGCGGTATATTCGAACATGCATGCTTCACTTACGCGTGACTACCATGCATGCTTTTCGTGTGTGTTTGTGCGTATCTCAACTGGTACACTAAAATTGCCAATTGTCAGTTTCTCCTACTCTCTATGGCCTGCTTAGTTAAAGCTGGCAGCATTGCCTTGACTAACAGGGCTCTGGTGCAGCAGAGGAATGGCCTAGTTACACTGTTGTATTGAGCTCTTCTCAGATCAATACGGTTCAGTATACATACAGTAGCATGTGAAGAAGGTCTGAGCCAGGACACTGTTCACAGCAGAAAGAAGCATTGCTTACTTCTCCCAAGGATTTACGCACTTTGAAAATGATACTTTTTGGTGAATAGCAAACAGTACAGCTCGTCAGAGACCATCACAATGTTTTGTCAGATGTGATACTTGTTCGATACACATCGAAACAAATCTAATTGGTGTAGTTGGACATGCCAAAGTAGCGGACTTCTTAAAAAATGCTGTATTGCTAACGAACACATCTAACAAACCGCTACAGCTACAAAGGGTTGATCATTTACAGCGACAAAATAAATATATAAAATATGCAGACAAATATAATATATCATACAGGCCTATATAACAATAATAACAACAGTAATAGGAACATATATTTAAATAAAACATGCATCTTTTTTTAGGCGGGCAGCGAATGGGCAGGCCCGCCTCTCTCTCAGCAGGCTGGCATCTGCCCACTGCTGCCAACTCTCTTCTAATCAGCAGCCGTCCACACATTTGGCAGTGGAAGGGGGGGTCGGGTGGATGGGGGGGGGGGGGGGGGGGCGAGGGGGGGGGGGATTCAAATCAGTCCCCATAGCCTCAAGTTAAAAAACCCTAAGCCCTATCACTTTGTAAAATGGCTACCTTTAGGGCAACAGAAGCGGAGGCTGCCTCTGATGTCTCCAAGTGGAGAACATTGGTTGCCATGTTGCCATGCGTGAGCTGTGTTGCCAGTGTTGTGTTTGTTCCTCGTTCGCTCTCTCTCTCTCTCTCTCTCTCTCTCTCTCTCTCTCTCTCTCTCTCTCTCCCTCTCTCTTTCTCACTCCTCTTGCTTTCTTTTTTTTTTTTTTTTAACACCAAATTCACAAGGCGTCTCTTTTTTTCCATTTGATTTTTCTGTTTGGATTTGTAAAACATGCTTCTGACTTGTTATGGGTGTTGAGTGGAGAGTTTCCGGGGAAGAAAGTGAGGCGGTACACCGATGGGCTCGTGGCTCAAGGGCCTTTTTGAAACACACAGGCGCGCAACAACTGCAGGAATGGCAAACACACAGCATCCTACTTCTACGCGTCGTGTAAGGTTGTATACGGGCGGTTCAAATGGAATAGCAACCCGGGCAAATACATTTAATTTTCCTTCCTATTCTTTTCTCCCCCATCAACTCGAAAAAGGGAATCAGGTTACATGTCTAATCCTGTGCTCGTGTAGCATAAAGCCAATTGGCCCATTCATATATTTGTAGTGGTGTGTGTGTGTGTGTGTGTGTGTGTGTGGTGTGCATGAGTCATGTAGGTTTGAGGTAGAAGTGTGTTGGAGTGGAGGCGGGGGGGGCGGGAGGGTGTCAGGTTCGGTTGTATCACACTCAGAGACCGGGTTGATTGCCAGAGGATGCACCAGAGATAGAAAACTGTAGAAATTATAGTAGGAAATATTACGGGTTTAAGTCATTGGTTTGCATTAAAAAAAATACATCCAGGACCACCTGATTGGACGCACCAAACAAGATGCAGGAGAAGAGCAAGGAATGGGCAGCGGGTAGGTGATGGGTAGGTGGTGCTGTTTTTTAGGGGGGAGGCGGTGGCAGCGGTGGGGTCATGCAGAGAGACAAACCACAAGCGGAGAACAATTGTGAAAATGTTCCCTCTGAACATTTCTGAACAACCAACCTGCCCCCCCCCCCCCCTCCCAACCACCCCCACCCCAACCCCCTCCTCCGGTAGCTCTACAGCCAGGGGGGTGAGGATGGAGGGAGGAGGACGGGGTGGTGGGCGTATAGGGGACAAGTGTGCAGATTGGGTTGCCCCAGAAGGAGTCCGCTGACAGCCAGTGTCACTGGGCTTTGTAGTCTTTGTTGCCGGAGCTGATAGGGTTACTGCCGGCTAATCCTGGCTGACCTTGGTGTGGTAGCCCCCTGCGAATGAGGGCCGCTTTGTGCGGCGTGGGGACGAGCTAACGGTGGCTGCGGTACCGCTGACATATAATGTCCTGCCACCGTAGCGTCTTTTGTTGTGCTATCGAGTTGCGGGTCCCGGACAAATAAATAAATAAAGAAATGAACAATGACCCCCGCCCACTCCCCGTTACTGTCCTTTTTTTTGCTGAATGGAAGGGAGGACGGCATTAGGATTGCGGCCGGGGAGGAGAGTAACGCTGCGTCCGCGGGGGTCAAGAGGTCAGCTCTTGTGTCGGACAGTGTCGGAGCAGCTCCCACACAAATCCCCTTGTGATGACACTACATGTTGGTTTGCAAAGACTTTTGGAAAACGCGTGTATGCGTGTATGTGTGAAAGAGCGAGGGAAAAAGAGTGTGTGTGTGTGTGTGTGTGTGTGTGTATTAGAGTAGATGACAAAACATGACACGTCACAGTCGTAAAGCTTGTAGCATGTTTGTAAACTGCAAAATACACTGCAATGGTTTAAATGGCGAAGTAGTAAAAAAGCGAGTTTGGTAAACTGGCTTGCTGCTTGCTGCACCATATGAATGGTTAATGCATCATATCATCAGTTTGTGCACTGGTCGTTGAAGATACATGACAGTAAACATATAGATTGGTGAATTTCCCAACAAACTTTCTCATTAGCCTAAATTCCACTAAACCTGGTCACTATATTCAGCGGACAACTCTTGTCTTGTTCCGAGTGACAGAGTAAAGGGAGGTTGCATTTAATGTAAAAAGTGTCAAGTTTGTTATCACCGCTCAAATTCATGTAAGAAAAATAGGGGAATAAACATAGACAGTCACATCAATCTCCATTCTTGCACATACACACGCACACATGCACACGCGCACACGCACACACGCACATACACACACACACACCTGCAGGCTCCAACTGGTGTGAAGGCAATTGTGAGAAGGCATCTATGGCTTTTTTTCTGCCAGGGAGGGCTGTAAACGGGAATGGGATTCCCATTCCCTGGAGCTCGCTACTAATCCACAACAGGCCCACTGCTGGATTACTGGGGACATCAGCTGACATGCCAGCAAGCAAAAGCAGACACACACACACACACACACACATACACACACACACACACAAATATAAAAACAGAGGAATGAAAAACTACTAGAATGCATACATGCACAAACATGATTCATGGCACTTGCGAAGAGCACCATGAAACACACACACACACACACACACACACACACACACAAATATAAAAAAACCCACAAATATAAAAACAGAGGACACTTTGCGAAAAGTACCATGAAAAGCACACACACAAAACTATAAAAACACACACAAATATAAAAACAGAGGAATGAAAAACTATTAGAATGCACACATGCACAAACATGCTTCATGACACTTGCGAAAAGTACCATGAAAAGCACACACACGCACGGGCACACGCACGCACACACACACGCACACACACTTAATCAAGACCCACAATACTGTTCCATGCTTTAATACATTGGCAGCACAATACAGAGATTGTCATTTTTCTACAGTCAGGAGTTGGCAGTGGCTCCCAGTTTTGACTCTATTGTCCCTGCTGCTCGTGATAGCTGGTTGATATATGGGTACTCTTATGGAATACGTTCTAGCTGTACATACATGTGCAGCGCTCTCACATTAATTTCATTTGGTTTTGTTGCGTCAATATAATTTTTTTTAAAATGACTTACTATACAATATACACATATTTCACTCAAAGGGAATTTCAAATGATTGAGTTTAGATTTGTTTATGTTTCAATATTTGATTCTTCATACAAATACTATCCACACTAGAACAGATACATTGCCAGTTCAATTTAAAATGTTAAACTGCATTGAATGCAAACGTTTTAATTTGAATTAAAACAGTTACCTTCCTATATATAACCCACACACAGTAGTAGATATACAAGAAAATATTACAGATATGGGCACCTTGATGTTTTACATATAACTACATTGTTACATTGATATTCTCCATCATTCCAGCTATCTCAGTATCCATCAAATAAACATAAATAGCTCCAGCAAATTTTCAATGCAATCAGGTAAATCCCGGCCCTATGAATGGGTCAAGCGTGGCGATGGTATTTGAGGTAAACACGGTTCAGCTTTGGAGTGGGGGTGGTGGAGGTGGATAAATGTCTGTCAGTAAAGAGTAATTACACCCTTTGAGGTTGTATCTATCGTGTTAATCTCAGTCCATGGCAGCCACTTTATCCCCTAGTTTGTTTAATAGCTCACTACCAGCTTTATTGTTTCAAAGTGCTCGATAGCAAACCTGTAAATTCTCTGTTCAACATTTGCCCTCGCGGCGTTGCGGTTCGCCAATGCTAAATGTCGAAATAAAGCCAGCAGCCATTGATCTGTAATCAAAGATCCAAAATGGGAGGTCATTTACATGTTGAGTGAACCATTAGGGGCTGTGCTGCAAGGCATACGCTGGAGTTACATTTATTTAGCAATGGTTCACTGGCAGTATTGACTTGCCTCAGCAAGGTTTACTGCATCAGTCTGAAAAAAAAGAGGGAAAACAATGAGTCGGCCACCAGTGTTTCCCCTAGGATTTTTTCCAGCTGCAGCGCATTTTCAGCCAGTGTGTTTAGATGCACACTACAAGCCAGAGTACGAAATTGGGTTTCTCCCCAGAATAAAACCCGATTGTGACACCTATAGGTAAACCAATTCAGGTTTTTTGTTGCACACGTGGCATCACTAAAACGAGTCGCTGTGATTTAAATATTTTTTTTTTTAAAAAGCTTCATACTTTCCCCACATAAAAACTGCTGTCGGTATGATTTCATTGTTGAAGTATTGTGCTTGCAGATTAGGTTTGTGTACTTTTAGAATAGGTTGTGGGAAGACAAAAATAAAAGCAATTATAGCCTTTAACTCTTACCTACGGCACCTTTCATTAACTGGGGGTGCCAACCTGCACGCTGCCCTTTATACATCCATGGAAAGCATAGGCCTATACAGACTTTACATACATAAACACGCATGTTTATGTATAATGGTTTCTAGCAACCAGCGTTTAAAGACAAAATGAAGCAACAAGTGTTGAATGTTAGCAAATATAATCTCTGACACATTTTAAGCCCTTGAGGATTAAAACTCAAGAAACTCAGTGGGGAAGAGAAACCTTACAAGAGGGGAGAGACCAAGGGACACCTTTGTTAGATACTGTTCTACGCAGGTGAGGTAAGTGAGGTATTAGGTTAGAGATGGTCAAGTCTCGGTATTACGTTACATAGGGTTACGTTTAGGTATTGGGTTATATGTGGTTAAGTTGAGGGCTTGGGTTTGTTGCCAGTCATGTCCCTTTAGTCCCTCCCTTAAGAGCCTTAAGAGGCTTCCTAGCCGGGGGTGTTGGAAGTACAATAGATGGCTTCAGAGATGGTACACGGAAATAAAATCCTAGATGGATCAATTGAGGTCACTCGTCCGGTAGACTGGCGTAGATAAACTTCCTTCTCTCCTCATGTTCTGTAGTGGATTGATACAAAAGATAGTCAGTTTCACATCCTAGACATTTGTGTTGCAATAATTTACATTTGGTTATCAAAATTTCTTCCAAATCATCCAACACAATCTGCTTCTAAAGCCCCATGAAATGTGTATGTGGCAATACAATTAAAATATTTCAAACCACAAGTCTCATGTTCAGACTATAAAGCGGCAATAATAGAACAGTCATCAACAATACAACCATTATAGCTGCCAACCCTCGTTATAGCCAACCTATAAGTACTAACCTGGGTTAAATTTAATGTTTGTACATCTCCCTCGCTCCAGGATGCCCAGGACATTCTGGGATCTACATGGAGACTTGTCCCTCCAGCCCAGGAGAGACCTCAGCATTTGAACCACCAAGCGGAAGGAGAGGACTTCATAATTAATATGAGTGACAATATTTGATGGGCATTCAAATACCCCAGAATGCAGTGACAGCATCATCTGTTACCTCGTGTCATTTAGCAGATGATTTTATAGACTTACAGGTGAAGCCAAGAACCACAGAGCGGAAAATATGAACCCTTACAAGAGGGGAGTGGTTTAGGTTTAGCTATTAGTTTGAAACAGTTCTGTTTTGGTACAAGAGTAAGGATGGTTAATTGTAGGTATAAAGTTTGAAATGATAAAGTTTAGGTTAGGGTTGTTTAGTTTAGATATATACGGTTTTAAGTTTTGGTATTAGGTTAGTACTGTGCCCAAGTTTAGAGATGGTCATGTTTTGGTTAGAGGTGGTTATGTTTAGGCATTAGGTTCGATACTGTCAAGTTTAGAGCTGGTATGTTTAGGCATTAGGTTTGCGGTGTTATGTTTAGATATGAGGTTAGAGCTGGTTATGTTTAGGTTATATGTTATATGTGGTAATGTTGAATACTTAGGTTAGGGTTAAAAGGGTGGTTTTGATCAGAGCTTGGAGTGGTTGCCAGCTGTGTTCCTTTAGTCCCTCCCAAGAGGCTTCCTAGCTAGGGGTGTTACAAGTACAATAGAAGTTAAAGTCAGTTTCACATGTTAAACGTTTGTGCTGGAGGATAATGTGTTCAAATACTGCATGCCCAAGTTTAACAAATAAAAAACCTGTAGCTATAGGAATCAAATGCAAATAATAATGTACATTATTGCCACGTAAGCTGAACACGTACAAGAAAACAAGATTTGTTTTAACCAGTGGCTGCCAGTTGAAGGAGTTACTTCACCTAAATACTAGTGTGATAACAAAATACACAAGTCAGTGTGGATGCTCCCAGAAAAAAAACAGTCTTCAGACGTTTTATGAAGATAGGAAGGGATTATGCAATAGCCGTTTCAGATACATTTTGTCTCCCTTTGAGATTGAAGTTGGTAAATGTACATCACAGCGCTCACCCCTCTGCACCATGGCCACCCGTCTTCTGCACGCCCATCTGCTCTTCCATCTTCACCTGAAAGAAAATAAAGAAACTTGTTTTGATCCCGAGGGGAAATTAGTACAGTAAGAACTGGCAGAAAATAAGAAATAAAGGGTAAATATTGAAATAGGATGCAAGCAACCATTGTGTAAGATACAACAAAATAATCTAATGTGGGGCAGAAACCTATATGCAGCAGTATTATACTTTATATAACCTTCTCACATACTAGATAATGCAGAAGTAGACCCAGTTAGAAAGCAGGAATTTTAATTTAGCAGCCATGAGGGCGGTGATGCAGATGTGTACTTCATTAGTAGAATCACCATGAAGACTAATATTAAGTACCAGTACCTGCTGTATGCAGCAAGTAGCCTAATTAGTAGCCTAATGGTTTTAATTTTGTCACTAATGTCAAAGTAACATATTTGCCAAACAACACTAACCAGATTGAATAAATGCAAGACCAATTTAGATTTTGAGTTCAGTATCTTACATGGGTCCAAATCGTGGTCTTGAAGCCGCTGTACTGCTCCAGCCCTTTGGTGCACCACAGCTCCTGGCTACAGTCCTGGGGTTTAAATAACTTTCCATTTAGCAGACGCTTTTATACAAAGCTTGTATTTATGGTGATTTTGAATACGTCTTTAAGAAGCAGGTAGAGGTTGGGCAGCTTGCTCAATTAGGACGTTTGGGATCAAACCCCAGTGCCTTTCAGCAGGGAGTAAACCAATCTAGCCACTAAACTATCCCATTACATTAGTGGCAACTTGAAACAACAAATTTCATACAGATCTTGGATTTTAGTAAGTTGCCAATACAAACAAGTTGTTTCCGTTAACTATTCTCTAGTTACAAATGACTACCAATATTTTCCAGTGGCTGGCTGCTGTCCTGGACTTTATCGACCATCAGATTTACTAAACTGAACTGTCTGAAGAAGAGTTTACCTTTCCTGGCGGAAAGGTCCATATTCACACAAGCTGTCATGCCAGGTCCATATTCACACAAGCTGTCATGCCAGGGCCTCCGGATGACCTTACCACTTCTGAAAGTTACAATTTGCTCTTTATTTGCACACTTTTCCACCATGTCCATATGGATAAAAATGTTACTGGAGCAGTATGAGCCACATCTGGCAAGATGGTTTTGGTAGTCAGGGAAACCTAACAACACAAATAAAATAAATGGTGAATCAATTTTAGTTTAACCATAAATCAACCACTGTGCTTCAATTAATCTTGTTAGAAATTGGTAAAACTTACTTGCCTTTTCTGCCGATGCTCGTACAAATCTTCATGAACTCTTGATAATACAAATTATAAATATCAAAACGGAGAAATTCGTCAAATTGAAATTCGTCATACTAAAGCAGCTAAAATTGTGTGAATACAGTTTGTGCTGCCAAAATCCAATTCTAAAAACAAAAACATGTTTACCAATATTCAACAAAAAATGCAAAGTTCACAGCACAGTTGCATTGGAGAAAACCATCGACCAACCTGAATTCAAAACTTAACAGTTGTGTTGGAACAAACTAGTTCAACAAAAACCTTCCCACAAACCATTCGACATAGTTGACAGTGGCCTGTAGGATGGACCCTGCCATAGGCAAAGCAAATGCAGCATTGTAAATAATTAACCCACATTGCACAAAATTAAACCACAATGCACAGAATTCAATATCAAGCAGCAGTAAAATGCAGCTTCAAAATGACTGAAAGTTGAAAAAGGAAGGAGATGCGAGAGTGTTACAAGTAGTGTGTGTCAATCAGCAAGCACAGCATGTAATCCATGGCAAGCTTTAAACATGAAGCCAAACCATAACACACCCAGTCAATCGTCTAGTCAGTCTTAAGTCTCTGAAAGACCTCCAAAAAAAGGTCCAGTAGGGTAAACACAGGATGGATCATGAATAGACACGTCGTTTACTTTAAGGCTGTCCTTTACTTCACTCATTTTGGTCTGCCAGGCTTCAACCCAACAGACTCCAGTGCTTCATTCGTGCACAATTCTGATGATGGTGCGTTCGGCAACATTGGCGTCCTGGAGCCACATGGCACCAGCCACCTCCCAAAGATGTGCAATCTACATAAGGTTACAGAGGGCTGAATTTGATGCTCAGCGCATCTCCCTGGCTCAAATAAAGTATACACCTTCATTTGAAACCAGTAGTCAGTAAAAAAACTGAAATGTAGGCGATTTATCTTGAGTCTTAAATGTGCATTGTATAATACAATCAAGCATTTGAGCAACATATGATATAAATAATTATGATGAATGTCCCACTGGTATTAGGGACATGCATCTCTGTAGCTGTCACATCCTCTGCCCATCTCTTATTAACAATGAAGATTTTTTTGCCCGTCTACAACAAAACTGTCCAATCAAATTCATAGTAGCACATCCCAGAACCATGTAGTGACTTGTGTGCTCACACCAGCTGCGTGTTGGAGGACACATGAAAAATACATACATGAGCTATCAAACACATTGATTTCTTGGTTACTACATGCATTTGTTTTTAACTAGAGGCATAAAATACGACTGCATGACCAACCATCTGTATTCCACCAATACAGAACGCATGCAATATGTGATGTGGCAGCTATTTAAATAATTTACAAGTAAGCCGCTCTTTTTTAAAAGAGATAATCATTACATGTGACAGACTAAAGACTAGAGATTTTCTACATTTGGCAAGTTTTCACTATATTGACAGGTGCTCTTGTGTTAGTCTCTCCTCACCCCCCCCCCCCCCCCCCCCCCATCTCCCATCTCTCTGACTCTGTCCAGCCGACCAGACAGTTTGTCATGGTGCATGTTAACCCTCATCAACATAGCCCTACTCAACTACACCGTATGAAAGTAAAGACTGTCATAAAATGTCTCGATATCATATGGCTGTAATCATACATGTGGAGTTCCAGCAGCTGTCAATAATTATATCACCACATTAAAAATACCAAAAAGAGGCAGGAAAAGAGCGGAAGACAAGGCAAACAGACAAGATATGAGGAGCCAACCAGACAGGCAGAGAACAGAGAAAGCAGCACGTTTGCTTCTGACGTCGCCGGCGTCTCGTCTCCTTCTCGCTCGGTGAAGGTCGATTGAGTTCTTCACTCCGTTATCAGCCGGGTATTTGATGGAGTCGTGGAGATAACGGCCGAGAGAGCCGAGGAAACGGGATACCTGCTGGTGTTCCCTCTAATTATTATCGCCCCCTTTCTCTGTCCGCATATTTCTAACCTTGTGAAAATAGCCTTCAAGACTGTGACAACATGTGCCATTCTGTTTGAATAAATAAAATAAATAGGGTGTCATGGAAAGGTACCCAAACACAAGCATGTTCCCCTAACAGGAACCGGTCTAAACAATATAGGAAGAAAAAGTTGGCATCAACAGTATAAGAGGCATGAATCACATAGGAATATAACAGTGGCACACTTACTGCTGTACAAGCTACATATGACCTACAGGAACAATGAAGGACTGGAAAAGACTTAATCTACTTTACTAAGTGGCCAACTGTATTGTCCAATCGTGGTACTGGATGCAAACAACCAATTTAGGCCAGAGGGTGTGGTCTCAATTAGGTTTCTACCTAACACACACATATACACACACACACACACACACACATATATATATATATATATATATATATATATATATATATATATATATATATATATATATATATATATATATATATTTATTTATTTATTTATTTATTTTTATTTTTTATTTTTTATTTTTTTATTTTTTTACTTAAAAGAAAGGCCTTTGTTAATTTGCCCATTCTTTTCTTGTACGTATTTGTGTTTGCAAAAAAATGCCATAAAAAATCGAGTTGATCTGCCTCATCTTGAAATCAATCTGGGAGATGGAGAGCCATTTGCAAATGCTTGCACCAATTGCTGCTTTTCGTTTTGTTAGCAAGGTCTCAACACTGCTCACTAGTGTAGCTTTGAGTTGGTTGAGTAGGGTGGTGGTGTAGAACCAGATTGGATGCATGCAAACCTCTATTGCTATCCCAAACCATAGTCTATATCTGAATGTATGCATGGAGTAGGTATTTCTGACAAATGGGTGTAGGAATGGAAATAATAGGCCTTCTGATAACGCTGTAAAGGTACACCTTGATTCTGAGGAAAATGAGCAAAGCAATTGTTTTGTGTCATGAGGACTGACCATGCCATCTCACAATGATCGTATTATTTTTTCCCATGTTTTACGCTACGGTGCGGGGCTTGAACATGAAAATATATAAAGCTTACAAACATCGACTCCATTGCGTCCGGTGTCTCTCTCTGGTAATGGAGTCATCACTAAAAAAGTCCCTGGGACACTTTGACGGGCCACCCATATAACCAGCCCTTTTTCCCATCAGGGGACGATTATGTGACTAGCCCCAAGTTACTGGCAATAAAAGAAATGTGTCTGTCTTTTTATTACACCTCCAATCGTGAACAATAGACCTTGTGCCTCTGAGCCATTTATTCAGCTCTGATGTATGATTATCGCAGGACAAATCAATACCATGTTGGATGATCTTAGCAGTAAAAGTACGGTTATTTCCCCCCCCTCTGTCAGAGGGTCCAAGTGCTGATATTTGTCTGTCAGCGGTGACATGCTATCTCTGGCGGGGCCACTGGGGCCAAAACACCACTATTGATCCTGTCAACATTGATAATGGTATTGATGATGAGGGGAAACCGCCCGCCATTGGGAATGCGATGCACTGCAAGGGAATGGCCGCCTTCACAAAAAGGAAGCAACATCATGTCTATCCGTGTTCTTGTGTATTGTGTCGTACCGAAGGTCGTGGAAATCCAAACAGGTGCCTGCACAAAGGTGGACAAGAGTGCACAAGATGTAACACGTTCCTTTTTTATATGTCTTTTTTTCCAGGCACATCTAAATGTACATAACATGATTGCATTGCAGTGCTATTTGCATATGCAACACAACTCAAAAATTAGCATTCCTCGTTACGACTGATCCAGATGCTAGCAATATGGCCACTTAGATTTCTGGTGCTTAGAGTGTAAAATGTCCTACTTTTTCATTGTTTGTTTCTTTGAGGGAGCAGATAACAGACAAAACAAAACACCAGCAAATGTAAGAAATGTAAAAAAAAAAAATAAAAAAAAAATCTAATTAAAACAGCAACAAAAGTCGTTAAAAAAACCAATCAACCTTTATCGGGAAGGAAGCAACACACACACACACAAACACACACACACCCCTCACCTACCGCACCCTATATTCTTGTATTTACAAGGAAACAGCACAGTGAGACGTGGGGCTATGAAGTTAATCCAATGGTTTGGCAAAAGTTGAAGGGGAACATAAGAGAGGGTCGTAATGAACACGACCTGCCCTTAGGAACTGATGTCTTTGGTCTGACGATCCAAAAACACCAACGCCAGTGCTGGGATTGCTTTAGAAATTGTTGGCTTTCAAGGCAATAAACCTGATTGTTTTTGTGATGTCTTTAGAGTGTGTAGGTGGGTGTAGGCACGTGTGTGTGTGTGTGTGTGTGTGTGTGTGTGTGTGTGTGTGACTTGGTTGAGCTGTTAAGTGGTTGCGATACTTTAGCTGTAAATGTTGGATTTGTATGTTTGTGTAAGTGTGTGTGTTTGTTTATGCGTGTGTGTGTGTGTGTGTGTGTGTGTGTGTGTATGTGTGTGTGTGCCCCTGGCGAAAAAGTCTCCTTAGATCTTTTCTTGTTTATTTTTTTTATTTTTTTTCTGGACTGAGGGGACATTTGAATATGCTTGGGGCTAGAGAGTCCAAGTGGAGCGTATGTAGAAAATATGCTTCATTCATCATTAGAGATCATTCCTCAGCAATGCAATAAGGTAGACAGATTTGGCAGTATTCATAGGAAGTGGGTTTCATCCAAAATGTTAATACTGCAAATACATATAAATGGAGACCAATGAGATATATTATAATATACACACATAGGCACCCTTTGACTTAACGTAAATGTGTTGGTAGAAGATACCATTAGGCCTAGACATTGGTGTAGGGCTTATTTTAATAGTATGTAAGAAAATAACCATTATATAGTTAGATGTAGCAGGTGTTGAAATGTCTTCCAAACAATACATTTGCTCTTCTGGGAAATGTGGGATACTGTGTGGTGTACTAATGAAATGCATTCCTGCATGTAAACTTGTATCAATAACAATGAATCATCTCAGTACAATCCATAGTCACTGTAGTGTGTGTTCACGGTGCACACTCTGCTCCGGCGTTTCCCTGGTCATCAAAGTTATTTTCCGACATTGACATTGATGCTTCAAAACACACACACACACACACACACACACATACAGTGCACACAAAGGCCGAGAGATGTCATATCAGTCGAGGATTGTTAGAAAACACATAATGTACACTCACACACACACACACACACACACACACACACACATAAATACACATACACCGAGCAACAAATTGCAGTCTCAGCCAAAGACACACACATTTACAAATACTAAAACACACAACCGCACACAACCACACACACACACACACACACACACACACACACACACACACACACACACACACACACACACACACACACACACACACACACACGAACAAACAAAAGTGGCAACTCTGAGTGCTCCTGGACAGAAACAGGGATTGACAGTGATAGAATTTACTGTGATGCTATCAGCAGAAGCGGCCATCAGAGGTCTGGCAGGTTTGGGGGTGGGTGGGTGTGTGTGTGTGGGGGGGGGGGGGTGGCTCCTTGCCTCCCTGGCTGCGGTCGGCGTTTCACAACCTGACATCAGCCCGCGATGTTAACTCCAGGGCCCTGAAAGAGGGCTCTGAACCATGATCAGCGATATCATGGCCCCCAGAAATAGAAAATCCATTTTTTTCCTCCCCTTGCCTTTGGGGTGAAGAAGAGAGAGGAGACAGCGAGAGAGAGACAGAGGGAGAGAGGGGTGGGAGTGATGGGGGGTAGGGACAGGGTAAAACGAATATCAGTGGCCTTTTGGTACAGCTCTGGTCAGTGTGTCTCTCTTACTGTGGCTCACCCTGCCAGCCTTTTTCGACAGATTTCCTCTCTCTCTCTCTCTCTCTCTCTCTCTCTCTCTCTCTCTCTCTCTCTCTCTCTCTCTCTCTCTCTCTACGCTGTTGTTGTGAAGGTTAAAGGATTAGGTGGTGTTTTCAGTTTGGATTGCTGTCCTGGCATGGATTTAGATTTTGGCCACACGCTAGAATTTACACACACACATGCACACACACACCCACACACACACATGCACACACACACAGTTGGACCACCACCACCACCATAGCTGAACAGACAGGAGGCTGAAGGATTAGCAGGAAATACCAAAAGATGGTGTCTGAAGCAATTTTTCCCCCTTCGTTCATTTTTTTCATGGAGCTAAATAAGAAATGAGAACAAACCAGAGGTGTTTGTATTGAATTTTTTCCCCCCACATATTCCTCTGTCTCCCTCTCTCACTCTCTCTCCTCTCCTGTCCCGCCGCAAAAAACATGCTGACCGAAGCGTGTCGTGGCATTTCCAAAAGCGAGAAGCCATTAAATATAAACAACGCATTTGTAGATTTTGTGTGTGTGTGTGTGTGTGTGTGTTGTTGTTGTCGTGGTTATTATTTATTTATTTCTCCTCCTTTCATCCATTATTTGATTATGTTTCAGTTTTGCTTTCAAAACGTATTTAGACGCCTGTATAGCCAAGAAAAGGCCCCGATGAATTATTGATCGCGGAAAGCTTCATCAAAGCAGGCTGGTGAACACATACTTGGCATTTCTTTAACAGTGAGTTTACAGACAACCGACACTAATGCGCTCATGTCATCCTAACTTGTTTACAAAACGCGGCGAGTCACCGGGCTACTCGCTGAAAAAGAAAACTGTAAAAAAAGGAAAAGAAAAAAAGGTGCTGCAGGTACTGATGGGCTTCTGCAAGGCTTGGTGGTTGCACCAGGGGGGGGAAAAAGAAATGTGTGTTTGTTTGTGTTAGTTTGTTTGTGTTGGTGTTGGTGTTTGTATTTGTGCAAAAGATGTGTTTGTGTCAGTATGTTTGAATATGTGTGTGTGTGTGTGTGTGTGTGTGCATTTTGTGTGTTTTCTGGTTGTGCCAGTGTGTGTGAATGTGTGTGTTTTGTGTGTTGTTTTTTGGGGGTTGTGCGCATGTTTAGGCTTTGCACAAGGAGTGCGTCATCCAGACTGTAAAAAAAAAAAGAAAGTAAAAAATGTGTGAACAACACAGCCTTTTTTCTTTGACTTCTACATCGAGAAAGAGTGAAAAGCAAACAGTTCACACACCGCGCCGGGGGAAAACACAGTTCAAATAGCGGCAGGGCGAAAGGGGAGCAGATCAGAGGCAGCGTTGTTTTGCAACTCTGAGTCTACCAGGTAATCCCCAGGTGCGAGAGCTCAAAGAGAGACCAACCTGAGGTACCAATTTGCAGAGTTTTGTTCAATAGAGGGGTAAGCGGGGTACCTGGAGATCCCCCCCCCCATCCCACCCCACCCCACCCCACCATGCACACACACACACACACACACACACACATAAACCCACACACAAACCCCAAAAATGCCCTGAAGCCAGCGACAGTAAACAAAATGACTTAATGATGACTAGGTTTTCTCTCTCTGTTGCTTTATGCCATTCATGCTTGAAGGGGACCCTGTTTCCTTGTCTGTGGCAACTGTATGTGAGTACAATGTGTGTGTGTGTGTGTGTGTGTGTGTGTGTGGGAGGGGGGGGTGGGTGGTGGAAGGGGGTATGAAACTATGAAACGCCAGCGATGCCTTTCAGCATTGTCTTCGCCCCATCTTAGAGACTCCTGTGTTGTTGTTGTTTTCCTTGACTCGACTTGGAAATATTTATTTATATTTTTCACCGTCTCAGAGGACCGCAAAACTTGAATGTGAGTTTGCGCTCCCTCAAAACAGAGCTACGTTTCAGCAGGTTTTGTGAAGGAGGCGCGAGAAACTCTTACACGGCTTCGACGTTGCTGGCATTACAGCATGGCGTTTCTAGCCCACGACTGGCCTATCTCGTTTTTTTAATGTTTGTGACTAGATCTGTGATTTTATTGTTTTGCATAATGCAATGCTGATTTATGTTCAGACGCATGTGCATCACTTTTGATTCTCTGTACCAACCCCCCCCCCCCCCCCCCCCCCAAGACCTGTACCTGCAGACAAGGTTATTATAAACCACAGCGATTACAGTTCCCATCGTATGGCTGGTGATAAAACTGACTGTGACATACATCCCGGTACACCCCTCTCCCATTTTTACAATATGCCGCTTGGCACCACCCACGTTCATATTTAATTTCCACGCCACTGACTGGCAGACTATGGCCCTACTTGCAGGCATCTCCTTCCTATAGAACAATCCCTTCATTCAGCCAGATCACAATCTCGCACAGATTCAATTACTCCATGAAAACCATGATCACAATGCAGAGCAATGACAGGGTTATATATTCAAACCAATATTTATTTGTAATAATGCCAGCAGTCTCTCTGTCAACCCCCCCCCCCCCACCACCACCGCCACCACCACCGCCCTACCAGACGGGGCTTGGGAAGAAAAAAAAGGCGCAGAACGGAAATGGGACTCTGCTGATTTATTAATGCTAGGCCACTTAAAAGTCATTTCATTTTTGCAGAGCCTTCAGTCCGCATTATGCTGCATGTGTGTGTGTGTGTGTGTGTGTGTGTGTGTTTGTGTGGTTTGAGCAAACAAAACAATATACAAAAAAAAAATCGGTAACACTGTTTACGGGAAGCATTGCCTCACTGTTTGACTTGCCTACAGGCCTCGTGGATCAATTCAACGCACTCACACCGAAATGGGATTCAGACATCAGTTTTATACCGCTCGCTGTTTGCCTTAAATATTTGGATGAAGCCCGCCACAGATTGTCAATGCTTCAGGAAGCGAGCTCTGAGTTTGTATCCATGGAGACATATTTTTTTACGTTTAAGGGAAGAGTGAAAGAAAGAAAGAAAGAAAGAAAGAAAGAAAGAAAGAAAGAAAGAAAGAAAGAAAGAAAGAAAAAAAAGAAAATATATAAATGGGTTTGAATGAGAGAGAAAAGCCAGTCAATGCCTCAGAGACCTGAAATTTTGAATTCAGATGTATGGTAACAGATGGCAAACCATGCGGAAACCCAAAAATACTGCTCCTCTTTTTTGTCTTTGATTTTGCAATGGTAATATTAGATGCAAATGGCAGCCTTACTACAGACTGCATTGCCCTGAAAACAAAGAAAAATACCAGATATCTGTTTCCTCAACCACCATGCCTTTCCCATTTTGTTGCCATCCTTTCCTTTTCCCTGTGAAGAAGATGAGTATTGCAGATTTCTCCACCTGCCTTTGTTAGTCATGTATTTATTTTACACAGATGGAAACTATACATGTATCTGTTACAGAGAGAGAGAGAGAGAGAGAGGGAGAGAGAATGAGAGAGAGAGAGAGAGAGAGAGAGAGAGAGAGAGAGAGAGAGAGAGAGAGAGAGAGGGATTGAGTCTTGGAAAGACGGCCAGCGTGTCGTTTACACTTGACCACGTTACCGCTCGCAAAGATATCTTTCCCCCATCATACATGTCTGCTCCATGTTGTTCTGTGCTAATTACAATATATCTCAAACGCCTTTATTTATTTATAGTGTTCCCGTCCATTCTCTCCGTTCAGCGTGAGAAATTAATTCCCGATGGAAGTGGCTGGGTTGTTGTCATGTCAGAGATGAGGAGCGCCCTGACCCGAGCGTGAACTCATCACGCGAAATGAAGTTGCTCACTGAGCTGTAGAAGACAAACCATACCGTACCCGCTGTGGATTCATCAACCCCATCAGACGCCAGTGCCCCCCCCCCCCCCCCCCCCCCCAACCCACACACACACACATTTCCCCTCTGACCCCTTACAAAACCATTGGGTTTGGGAGGGGGAGGTTTTGCATCGTAAAGAGCCAAAGCCACCGTGGACGTAGTCGGACAAACCGAATCGGCGTTTGGATCTGAATCGGCACATTGGACCAATCCAGCCTCTCATTGGTCTGCCCGGTCTTTCCTTCCCTTCTATTGTGTCCTTTTATTTGCTTTTTCTACGAGTATAATTACAACACTGAGCATACTGTGGTGGTGCTTTGAGTGCTATGCTAGTGACCCAACCATATGCGATGCAGCTACAGCTGCTGTGATGTGCAACGACGCTAAAAGGGAATAAATATACACAAAACAAATACACTCTGTTGTGCCGATATACTAGAAAAAACACTGCAGATAAATGAACCGAGGTGAAATGAGGTGGGGTTTGGATTGATGGCATTATGCATGTTAAATCAGCCCTTTTATTCTTTATTATTTAGGAGTCAAGCAAACCTTGTTGTTTCCTGGGACCCCTTAAAAAAAATGAAGAGGCTTCGTAAGAAGGGTCTTTTAATTCCCTGATACAAAAACAATGATTTGATAAGAAAGAAAGAGGAACAATACAAACACATCTGACATGATCTCATGACTCCAAATATTCTACAATTTTCATCTTACGCAAAAAACAAATGAAAAATGAAGGAAAAACGATTTCTCTGCGGGTCAAAGTGACGGTCACCCAGCACTGAGTATGAAATGATGCACAATGATTCACTTATGGTCCACTTATATATCCACTTATGGTTTTGTTTTTGTGTAAATGTAATGCACGCTAAAACCACTCTGCATGTTGCCAACGACATCGCCGCCTGCCAATAGCATTGGCAACATGTGTCGTGGACTCAACGCTGCGAAAACATTCAGTCGGTGAAGGGACTTCAAAGTTGAGAACCGCGAGAGCTATGTATTATGTAGCCGCTTATGTTTTAACTTCTGGTGGTAGAGCTGGAACTTCTTCACTTTTGCATGAGGGGGAGGGCGGGGGGACAAAAAACATGTTGATAGGCAGAAGAGAATTGAATACGATCTCATTATTTCCTGGCTCTGCACAACCCTGACCATATGATTTGCTCACTGCCTTTCAGGCATCAAGAGAGAGGAAGAGGGGATGAAAGAACTGGAGAGGAAAGGAGTGAGAGAGATAAAGAGTGAGAGAGGCAGCCTGCTGGAGTCATTGTATTTGTGCACATTACAGTTTGCAAGACTAATGTTTTGGAAAACAGGAATGGGGAAGAAAGACAGGGGGAAAAAAAAAAAAAACCCGCAAATGCGGAGAGAGGTTCTGCATGGCCGGATTTGGTTTGAAAAGAATATGTGCGCATCCAAAGAAAGGTTTCCAACAATATAACCAACTGGAAATTTTTAATCTCACAGCTGAAAACTTTAAATACAAAAGCCTCTTGTTGGGATTGTTCTCTGCTTCTGTGTGCCGAATTTGCAAGCGCTAGTTTGGAAACTGATTACGCCTCCTCACCAAATGACTTATACTGGGGGTTTGTGTAAACAAAGTCAACATCAATTGTTTCAAAAGAATCAGAGCCAAAGTTAATCAATTTTCAAATCCAACATAATGGGATTGTAGTGACACACAGTTGCACAGGGCACGGTTTCAATCAACATTGCTTTGTTTTTGAATTATAATTTGTACCCCACTCATATTGTACATTGTACTTTGTTAGGAGAATCAAATGACAGCTGTTATCACAATCAAGTGGTTATTACTGCCCATTCAACGGGAAATATCACCAGGCTAATGGCTAAAGGTGCACTTTGTTTTTGCTTGTCTGCCGATGCACTAGAGAAATTCACATCTTAGTCAGCCAGGAATTCGCTCCGATCATACACAGCATACTTACAGATACTGAATGATCTGTCCCTGGTCGGGCATTAGGATGTTTGTCGAAAAATTGAACACGTATAATTCATCAAATGAAGAGTGAAGGGGGGGGGTTCACTTTATAACACTTCTGGGGTAATTTTCACACCTACAGTTTATAGGTTGCTTGCTTCAATATTGAGATATTTGATACCCTGTGTGAGCAAACCCTCTTCCCCCCCCATTCCAATAGAGCCCATTCAAAATCAAACCTGTTTCTCAAACACGTTGTAAACACAAGTCCCTGCTTCTCATGACAATGAATGTGTCGGCCTACATTTTAGTTATTAGTAAGTTATTTCATTTTAAATGTCTATTGTTAGAAACAAAGACTTAGGGCACTTTCACATTAGGTACGATTGCTGCGTACCTTGCCCGAGTATGAATGCCCCTCCACTCCACCACCGGTCAGCGTTCACATCTGTAATGCTGTTTTGTACATGAGTACACTGTTTTGTACATGAGTACACTGCGCCTCGTTGGTTTGCGAGTCGCAAATAAACAAAAAGAAGAAGAAGCGTACATTAAGCCACATTTGCTTACGTTGTCGCCAGCTGTAGAAAAGCGCACCAATCGTAAGAGCCCAAGCCCATACAATGGAGTGGACCTTCATGCTGTGCCTACTATTATTGATATTTTGGAGACAAACTGGACTTTGGGGGTCAAGTGTACTGGGATCCGGGTCCGGGTCCCCTGGTGTGAAAGAGCCCTTAGCGTTGAAATCGATAGCTAGCTGTGTAAATGTATCTCTTGAAGTATAATAACGTCACCACTAGCGCTGGGGATAGCACCTGACTTCACAACCATAGCAAGTTGGGCTTTAATGGGGAAAGTTGTGATACTTGCAGATATTTGCAGTATGAGAGTATTGATAAAGGGACCTGATTGGTTACAATCTGAGGCCTAAAAGCAAAAGCAAACGTGGGTAAAATCCTTTCCCAATATCACACATCTGACCCGTGTTTTGAGGAGAACGTGGAAAAGGCAATTCTTATTCTTATAAATGTAACCAAATAAATAATAATAAAATAATAAAACTGTCACTTAGGGCCCCAGTTAGGGCCCCAGTTAGGGCCCTGGTCGTTCATCATTCGTTACTCATTTGTTCCTCAGTAACTACCCACTTTTTGCGTACCTTATTTTAAAGTGTTAACCTTTTTTTAAATATAGCGGAAAAGCTATATATAAAGCCATATATAGAGATCTGGATGAGTGTGGCTCTAGCATTTCCCACAGTGTAATGAACAGCATGTGTGATATTGTGATATGTGTTATTAGGAGCGGGGGGGGGGGGGGGGGGGGGGGGGGGGGGGGCTCCACGAGGTCTTTCTTTGTAATTCCTTATTTGATAGTGAGGCTTACAACAATTAAGATGTTTAATTTACGGATTTATGAAATGAGAACTCAAATCCTCCTCCGCTCCTCCCACAACCCCCATCCCTCAGTTCATACTGAAATGTTACATTTTATTATGACAAAATAAGCAATTCATTGCAGCTGCATTTAACTTTAAATTCAAGTTAATTTGGCAATGTTGAAATGATTGCCATCATTTGTAGCAAAACATTTTTTGTGAATTATTCATTTGGCATTAATAATGACATTATATGATATGTAGTATGTTTTATAGGTAGATCCAGCTCAATGAAACAAAAATGTTCCAGCTAAATTGAATTTGTTTTGAATTAGCGGTAAAAAATCATTCAAATACTTTTGTTAACTTTTGTGGACATCACTGATAGCAATCTTTGTCACAATGCATTCTGGGTACCGCTTATTCCGCTTTGCAGCGCCATCTGGGGTTGAGACGCCTCCCTAGTCACAACCAATAGAAATGGTACGCGGCACCCTTTTCCGACATGGTGCAAAAGTGAGAGGAAATACTATGGGTGGGTAATGGTATGAAGCCCATATCTCACCCACCTCTCTCACTCTCTCCCACCCCTCTCTTTATGTCTGTCTCTCTCTCTGTCTCTCTGCCACTCTCTCTTTCTCATCCCCACGCTTGAAGTCTCTTGGGGAGGGGGGGGTGAGGGGCTGACAGAGAGGATGTGAGAGGGGAGTTGATCGTTGCGTTACAGAGATAAGCACAAAATGTTTCCCAGAGCATGGAGGAACTCTATGGTGTGTGTGAGGGGGGGATAAACTATAATCTGCACCCCCACACTGAACTTGACTACCAATATTTGCATTGGAAATCAGGCGGAAGTTATGCTAAGCTATCCCCATTATAGCCCCGGCGCGCAAATGAAAGGTCTTGCGCCTGCCTTCATTTGAATATACGGCCCCTTATGCATTAGAAAAATACACACTTGGAGGAGTGGAGGATGGGGCGACAGTTTATGGGGATGCCATTTTTGAATTGATCTTTTAGTAAGGCTACACCACCCATCACCAACCTGAATATGTCATCTCTCTCTCTCTCTCTCTCTCTCTGTCCCTCTCCCCATCATTTGATATATTCATATTCATGGAGAATTAACTTCAAGATTCTGACTTAAATAAATGTGTTTTCTTTAAGCAAATATATATCTCTATAATATCTGCCATAATCACCCGTGCCGTGCGGTTAGCTAGCAGTGATGTTTAATGTGCTTTAAAATGTGCTTACTTGAAATGACTATTTGTCTTTGTAGTGAGGCTTGGCTGAGCGCATAATTTTATTTTTCTATTACATCTTTGTAGTGCAAAAGGGTACTTAATAACCCAGCACACATGAAAAAACAAATCAAAACCCCTTTGCTATTACTATTTTGTTAAATTACAACCGCTTTTGTGTTTTACCCACTCTCTTATGTCCTTAAAATACTTTTCTCATTATTGTAAAATCACACATTCTGATCTTTTCTCATGAATAGACTCAGCATGGCAAATGTGTTTGTGTGATCAACCCTGTGTTGTACAGGATTGATAAGGTTTGCTATCAAAACCATTTCCCACATCAAAGTGTCACAATAATTGTTCCATTAGTATTAACAAAAAATGAATAATCTGCAGAAAAAATAGTAGGCCTACACATCTATATGGAAAATATTGTGCATATAAACCAGAACCACACGCACGCAAGTGTGAAATATGGAAAGGCAACCCCTAAATGTCATCACCCCATATGTGAGGCAACATTATAACTCTTTGAAGACACCATTCATTGTATTTATTTAGTTTTAGGAAAGGATTTCCTTGCCTCAGTGAAATAAACTACACTACACTATAGTGATGGACAATTACAGAATGAATCAGAGTTAGTGTTTCACAGACCCTGTCCACTACTATCTCACATCTTACAACACCATGATGCATTTTGTAACCTTTATTTAACCAGGAAATGCACTTTGACGTTACAAAATAGATGTTTTCCAAGAGCTAGATAGGCAGCAGCAGGTCATTACACAAGAGTTACAGACATTCAACGTAAAACAATACTCTCAAAAAATGTACAAAAGAGAAGACAAGTTAAGAACAGTAAAGTAAAGGAATCCTCCTCAAAATCCTTCACCATCAGACATAGCTATGGAGATTTGAAAACTGGACCGTGGCATTTGAGTACGAGTGATTTCAAAGTCTGCAGTATGCCTACTTGGTATTATATGTTTTAGCTGTGTAACCTTCTCATGGGGCATCCTAGCTGAAGGGGATATTTTGGGATATATGCGACAGCACCTTAAGTACCATGACTGAGCGACTTATCATATTTTTAAATCCCAACTTACCATTTGCTTGATATGGCCTGAGGTGAGGACAGTCAAATGTGAACCATCTCAATATGGAGAGTGTATGTAAATTTGAACATATTAAATATGGTTCAAGTGGCTTGATTGTGTAAGTATGTCATTCAAATGAAATTCAAACACATTTCCCGCTATAGGCCAAATGACATGAAGTGTCATACTTCATACACGACGAGATACTTTCTGCCAGCTTTTATTTTTTTTATTGACACATATTTGCGGTTTTGAAAAAAAAAAAAAAAAAATTACACATATGCTGTACTTGTCGCAATGTATTGACTTTTTCAGTGGTGTGCTCCAAGATGGCTCACCATATGCAGGGAATATAAATCAGCGCCAAGAATCCCAAACATTTTGAATCGATACGGAGACTGCAGATCAACGTGTTGTGTAGATGCCTCAAATGCCACAGCACTTGTTCAATTGCATGCGTGTAATTGCTGTTTATAGGTTTTCAGCCATGTGTTTTTTTTCTACTGCAATAATGGGGGACAGTCCTCGGACCACACAAGGAGCTTCCTACTACACGCTATAGTATAACTTCATTCTAACGCATAATCATTGCTTACGGTCCGTTTTGGTGCCTCGAAGACTGAAGAGCATTGTGTAATTGAGTTTGATTATACAGTGTGGCCATTTTGTGTTTAAATGTAAACTTTCCTATATGGGCCTGTCTATAGTATTCTTATGGGATTACTGTGTCTGGACTCACTAAGAGACAGCCGATAACACTGAATAAAGGTCTCCAAAAATGTTATATCGCTGATCTATACGTCTCTCGCTTGACCTATATAGACATTAGAGACCCTCCTGGCTGTGAAGCTGTCCTCCGTCTGATTGAATGGCCACCATTAGTTCTGTGTTGTGTATCAGTCATCAGTGCAACACACTAACATGGCTGGGACCCCATCATGTGTGAGTTACTTCAAACTTAATACATACATTTAACTATCCTTGATCATGCCTTAACGTGACCATTTCAAACTGTATACCCAAACCTAACCATCCTCGACATTTCTAATTCAGCATAGAGTAGAAAGCCTATTATCCATATTGTGTTGTTTATTTAAGATGCTTTTTTTAACATACATGCCTTGATTGAATATTGGCAAGGTGAAAATGCACCAACAATACACTTTGTGTAAAATACAATATATAATTGTTCCTCATGTGTACACCGTCATATCATATCAATACATCATGTCATACATTTTCACCTCACATACCTGCTTGTATAGTTGCATTGATACGCATGTAACAGAACCAGAGGGTACCCTGCTCTGTGCACTGGTGCACTGGCGACGAAGAATAATTGAAAAAAATAATAATAATCAAATTATAGCGTGAAGCCATTTTGAATAACAGGCCAGAAAAAAAGAAAAAAAAAGAAAAACCTGTGTGAAATTGTGCAGATAATCGGCTAAATCTGTCAACATGAAATGATAATTGATCTCGAAATTAGCCTTACCTAAGGTCCATTCGTTTGGTCACGCCTAGTTTCTTAATGCTCGGATATTAGGACTAATTAGAGCCGGGTCAGAGTTCTTGAAGGTCGGACGTTAATGTGCAGGATCATTGAAATGGTAATTATAAACAGATTAGAAAGTTACAGCGCTTTACAGGGACCAGCCACTGGGTAATTAGTCTTCCGAGTTGTACGGTTTAGTGTAATAACGGATTATCAACGACTCCGGGAGTCACTCGACTACAGATGATTTGGCAAAATGAAATTAAGCGTCACTTATTCTCACAGATTTATGTTTGTCTTTAATGGGGTTTTAAATTCACCGTTTACTCTGTGACAATGGGTTGCTGAGTGTGGAGAAAGTGGAGAGAGAGAGAGAGAGTGGGGTATGATGTGGACGAGCGTATCGTAAACAATGTCTCTCACAGATTTTTAAGGTCGAATGTCACTTGCATGTCTTTTCGACGGCAGGGCAAAAACCCATATGGTCCTATCTCTGATACGTCAAACAGGCTACTACTACCTCTACAGTTCAAAGTCCAGATGTGGGGAGTTTTTGTGGTGTTAGTGCATGTAACACGACCGTTGCTAGCGCACGCCTCTTCGGCTTGTTGAACGCCCACGTGTGCCCCTGGAGCTAAACTTGACCTGTCTGAGTGTAAAACCATTATCAACTTTCTCTGCCTCTGTCTCACTCTCCACCTCACAGCGGGCTCTTGGTTCTTATGCTCTCTCTCTCTCTCTCTCTCTCTCTCTCTCTCTCTCTCTTTCTCTCTCTGCCATATTACATGTATTTTACAACATTAGCTTTTCCCTTTTCCTTTCAAGCCCTTCACCCTCCTTCATCAGTGACAGAACTTGATAAACTATTTTGGGCCAACTGAAGAAAAAACCTCACCCAGAGAAGACATGCTTCAACTGCAGAGGAAACCACACTATAACACCCTCCCCACCCACAACATACACTCCCCAGCTCCCTGCCCACACACACACACACACACACACACGTGCAAGCACACACACTTACACACATGCAAGCACACACGCACAGACACACAAACCCACATGCAAGCACACACACACACACACAAACACACACAAGCACACACACAAGCACACACACACACTTGCACACACACTTGCACACACACACACGCACACACACACACAGTTCTTCTGCATTGCAACCACTCACACTCACCCTGCATTTTACATAAGGGATAATGTACAGCGAGCCGGTCATTATTGCCAAATAAAGACCGGCTGTACATTATCCAGCTTATTACATGGCTACGTAAATAAATAAATATACTTAGATACTTAATTTTGACACATGATATAACAACGAAAAATGACTTTTACTATTGATTCTGCAAAAAAAAAAAAAAGATTTGGAGATACGGTTGGAGAACTGCGTCCATAGCAACCGTCTGTTATTCACAGCAGCGGCCCGTTATTCAGAAATAACAGACCGTAGAATGCAGTAATTGACCAATCAGAATCAAGTACACAACAAAGCCGTGTAGTACAGCTGGATATCAAACCCTTATGTATGAGGTCATTGTGAACCCCCCCCCCCCCACACACACACACACAAACACACACACACACAAACAGACAAATATGGCCCAATATACACTGTTTTATAGGTTCAACTTTTTGTCATGAAAAGTCGAAGTGCACTACAATAGCTTTGGATTGAATATAATAATACAAAATATCCATTCCAACATGTATGGGGTCTCCCCTCCTTTCTGCACATTTTCTTTTCATACTTCCTTGGGGAATGCATTCATTGAATGAATTTCGGTTGACTCAGAAAAACACTGCTGTTAGTTTACGACAGTGTGTTGTGTTCTGTGGGTGTGTGTCCTGTGTATAGTGTGTGTGTGTGTGTGTGTGTGTGTGTGTGTGTGTGTGTGCGCGCGCACATGCGATACGTACATCTACACCCAGTGTGTGCTCAGGGTGGACATTGTGTGTGAAGTCAAGCGTGTTCGTGCAAGAGTGTCCCTGTCCATATAAAAAAATGTCATCAGAATATGAAAGCCTCCAAACATCAAACAGGAACTTTAATAAGTGTGTGTGTGTGTGTGTCTATATAAAGCGTATGTGGTTGTTGGTATATGGTTTGTTTTTGGTAGTTAGTGCGTGTCCACAGGTCTGTGTGTATTTTGTGTTTGCTTGTGTGTTTGCGTGTGTGTGTGTGTGTGTTGGCGTGTGTGCGTGTGCCTGTGTGTGTGTGTGTTGAGGGGTCTGAACTTGTATACGAGCAGTAAGCGTTTCATGAAGGGATTTATCTTGGTTTATCAGAGCAGACCATCAACAGCCATTTTGACAGAAATAATGACGACGGAGTCTTTAGGAATCTTTGAGGGGATAAAGCAATAAAAGGAGCCGCGCACACACACAACACACACACACACACACACACACGAAAACGGTCGTCCTGTCTGGCAGCTCTGTCTCATGCCTAATGGATCTTTATACTCCTGTCTGGCTGTCTGTCTGCCTCGCAAGATCTCTGGCAGTCCGTCGGTCCGCCATGTGACTAAAGACAACGCTAGGTATCTCTGATCATCGCCGCCATCCCCCCCCCCCCCCCCCCCCCCCCCCCCCCCTTCCTCCTCGCGTCCCGTCCCCTCCATCCATCCACCTCTAGCCGCCCACCCGCTCTGCTCGCTCTGCCGAGGCGAGATTAAACAACAAAGTGGCACGATTAATCCATCTGAAGTGATCCGGCATTAGGGCTCCGAACGGGGGCCCAGCGAGCACGCGGCATCACAGCTGTGTGGGCTGTAGATAGAGGGGAGACGGGGGAGGGAAATTAATTGACCTCCACGGTGGCAATTAAAACCAAAAAGAGGGTGGCGGAGGGGTTGTGTGTGTGTGTGTGTGGGGGGGGGAGGGGGGGTGGGTAGGGTGGAGGGACACATTCACACAGCACAAAACAAAAAGACAACCAACGCAACATGGCCGCTCTTGTGCGGCTGCTTTCGGGGGAAGGAGATGCGTGACCAGTCGCCCGTGATGTGTGTGTGTGTGTGTGTGTGTGTGTGTGTGTGTGATCGGCTGGGCGCTGGTTTGCGAAAACAAAAAAATGGAAAAATGTGTGCACACACACACACAAAATACAAAAAAAATATAAAATGCACAATGAAACGGAGACTCACTCGGATCAGGTTATTATTATTATTATTATTATTATTTTGAAATCTTCATGCCACCAAAAGCGTTGACTTCCTTTCATTTTGAAATGACAAAGAAAAAAAAAAAAAGACAATCTGAACTTCCACTACAGCGAAGAAGAACGACACACAAAAAACACGCATCGCTATCAATGAACGCCAGCGTCCGCGGCACCTGCATTAAAATGTTCGACATGGTAGCTTGGTCGCATCTCCTCCACACTTTTTTATCCATCCACGCACATGAAATATTCTGCCGCCTTTTGTCAAAGCGCTCCACAGACCGGCTCTCTCTTGCATCTTTCGAAGAATTAGCAGTCGAGTTAAAGCAGTCGAGGGGGGCCTCCCACATACCCAGCCTGTTGTTTCTTGTGAGGATAATGTTGTCTGTTCAAGCATTCGTTTATTCTTAATCCTCGTATTATCCTTCACAATAAAAGCGCGGTGATTTCTTTTTTTTTGGGTGATTTTTTTTCTTTAGGTGTGTTGGGGTGGTGGTGGGGGGGGGGTGGTGGGGTTGTTTTGGCAGGAGGGGCCAAGCGGCGCTCAGCCGAGGGCCCCCGCCAGTGGCAGAGAGACTCGTCTTTGATCCGTCTCGTCTCAACCGCACACCTGAGTGATGATGGCTCTCCTTGTAGCGTTATCCCACCACACTGCCAGAGCCTTTCATTACGCGCCGCGCCCCGCGAACGCTGTCATCGGCGACGGAGGCGGAGTGGAGACACCCGTGTTTAATGTGCTTAGAGGCGTTTAGAGAGAGAGTGTGGGTGGGGGGGGGGGGGGGGTGTGGGTGGGTGGATGGGTGGGTGGGTGGGGAGGGATCACTTCAGGAGGCTGATTTCTGTTCTGTGTTTTATTTCTATTTTATTTTGTGTCTTTTTTGAGCCGGCGAAGGGAACTTAGGCGGCGGTTAGGTGGGTGAGGTTGGGATGGTTGGATAGGTGGGTGGGTGGGTGAGTTAGGAGGTGGTTTGGTGGGTGGGTGAGTTAGGAGGTGGTTTGGTGGGTGGGTGAGTTAGGAGGTGGTTTGGTGGGTGGGAAATCGGGAGCAAAGGATTGGAATTAGTTGAATAGTTTGTCTTGGGTTAAACTGGCGCCCTTGTTTTGAGCTCAAGGATTGCATGTATTCATATGAACACATCAGGGTTCGTTTGAAATAAGCTCCATGACGTTCCTCTGTTAAACTTGGCCTGGCCGCGCGTTGGGCTTTTCTGCCACTGTGGTTTCCCCCGAGTGCTCGGCTTGCAGCCTGGGCAACAGTGCAGTAAGTGTACATAGGCTGTGTCCCAAACGAAAGGCAGCCGCCTGCTGCCTTGCTGTCTAGCGAGGCGGTGTACTTTGGAGGCAGTGTTTTTGTATGAAGTTACCGGTGAAGGAGTCTGGATTGAGACTGGATTTGGACTTCCAAAGCAGCGATGAGATTTAATAACTCATTTGGAAACAAACGCATAAATACCGTGCTTCCGATGTCTATATTGCGCTAGTATAATAGTTAGGCATGTGGAATTTATGATAAATCGTGCATATCACATGTCGGTGAGGGAAAACGGACACACCGCTTCATAAAATACGGCCTGTTTTCAGATGATTCAGACTCATTCATAATCTGGTGCTATACGTCACTGCAGGGCAGAAGAGGCACACACCAGCACAGAGGACATAGGATATAAATCACAAGATAAGACAAAATTAACTCTAATGATTAAACAAGGAGTTGGGTTACAAAGCCTCCACAGACTATCTTCATAAAACCACAGTAACGTTCCCTTGTTTATCTCTTGGGAAGTGTTTTTTTGTTGTTGTTTTAAGTAGATCTAAATAAATGAAGTGAATAAAATTGCGGTTCTGCTGATGTGTTAAGAAGGTCATGGGGACGGTGTGAGATTGAGACGGCTGCTCGCACCGTTGCAGATGAAGAACACCGCGGTGTCGTAGAAATGACAGATAGACCACCAGACACACAACTTGAAATGGATAAGCGCCTCTAATGAACACCTGCCAGTGGTGCCAATGGTGATGTGTTATCAAATTCCTTTATTGGAAACTGTGTGCGTGTGTGTGTGTGTGTGCATGCGTGCGTGTGTGTGCGTGAGGACAGAGGGTGTCTTTAAGGTTGTCTCGGTTGCACGCTTTTGATCATGACAGTGTGCCAGGAAACTCTTTTTTGACGTAGAAAACAGAGCAACATCTGTGATTCATTCACGTCCATAACACGGTTAAGCCGGCCTTATATTACATCCCCTGCGCCCCCTCCACTGACTCAAATGAGAAATATGTACGCAACGGGGCCGCTTCTGTTTCCTCCCTTCTTTTGAGATTGTGTCATGTTTGATATACGCACAGTGAAATATGGAAAATATCATCTCTCTCTCTTTCTCTCGCTGTCTCCGCTAACAATTTTAACATTTCTCATGTCTTACGCTTACTTATGTCCACTAATCTGTCTCTTTTAAAGAGTCAGGTTATTGTATTACAGACATATGTCTCTGCTCGGGCAGGCAGGGGAAGGGGGATTTACGATGAAAAAAAAATACTGTGGGGAATTTAATATTAACCACACACACTTGTATGAATTGGTTCACTTGTTACTGCGTGTCACTCGTCTAGCGTGACAACAAGCAGAACGTAACGTCTGAGAAGTATCACGTTTTTATTATTCTTTTTACTTGTGACACTCAATCATGAGTCTTTGTAAAGGAAATAACCAAACTTTTTTTAAATAAAATAGGCAAACACCCTGTAAAGGTAAAGGTAAGTGTGGTAGTTATTTAAAACAGATCCAAAGACGAGTACTATAACTCTTCTGAGGTGGGCAATACATAAACAGTAAAGAAAAGTATAATGTACAATATAGAGATGCACTATAATCCCATTCCCATTAATCCCAGGGGAAATTAAGGAATATACTATAAACTTAAGTCCACAGCTCCTACCCCACGAAATATCCAAGATTTCAAGGTTTCTAGAAGTCCATTAAGCAATGTGGAAACTCAAAAAAATACTCAATTAAAAGAAATGTACATCCAAAAAGGTCATTCAACGCCAAATAAAAGTAAGGTCCTGCCATGTCCTCCCCCCCCCCCCTAAACTACGCCTAGGTCAGCCATCTTGAACGGTGTGCCGCCAAACAAAACTCAATTGTGAGTGCAGCCAAATGAACACAAGTGCCTCCACCTGCTTTCAATTACTCCCCTTTCCCCAACACAAAAACATACGAAAACAAAGCAAAACCTTAAAAAACCCAATCCCTACGTAAGACCAGACCAAAGCACAGGGTCTGACATTGCCATGTGTAGAAAGTGTGCCGGTAAGAATTTGGTATCCTTGTTTATTTGTTCTCTTTATTGTTTGATGCTTTGAATTATGAGCTATGAGCTACGATGCGCATGCCCTTGTCTACGACGTGTCCACATGCGATACCTGAAGGGAGTTCACAGAGTTAGGCCGGAGAAGGGATAAAGCTGTCACATCTGGACTCTGTCAGACTGTTTCAAACTGTATCGCTTTCCGCCTAATGTGAATCACATTGGAAGTCACCAAGGGCCCATTTGTTCTGTGGAAACCTCTGTAATAACATAGACTTGTTGTAACAATCGAGATGTCCATACACACACACACAGCATGCAGACAAATTGCATTGTATTCTTCCCATCCACATACTATATCAACATACATATAACTATTCGTCTATAGTAGTTTGTCTTATGCCTGTTCTATTTTCATGCTCAATTGTTAGTCATTTTGGTCTTTATCTTTTTCATTAGCCGTCTTTCTTCTTATTTATTTTAGCGTAACACATCAAGTCAGGATGGATTAGCACATACAAGGAAGAGCTTAAAAAAACGACACGTTTGACTTACCCATGTTTGAGACTTTAAGATATGCATATCATTGAAACCGCATACCGGTGAGCAGGATCTAAGCCACTATCAGTTGGTAGATGTATCTTTAGATACACGCAATAAGCTCTCCGTACTGATAAAGTGATAGGAGAATAAAGGCATTTATGTAAGGGCATGGATTTTATCAGTGGGAGGTTTTTTTTCTCTCCCTAATTCAAGGGAACACTTTGGATCACTTGTCACTCAAAGCCGATTTCCCATCTCTCTTTATATTTATTCTCAACTGAACCGTGTCTCCCGCTAAACCCCCAAAAGAGCTTCCCTTTGAACACACATTTCTGCAATCAGATGGCAAATGGGGTGTGCAGACAATTATTATTTCAACTTTTAATAACAGACCACTCTAATAGGTCCCCGATGGATGGTGTTTGAGGGTGTGTGTGTGTGTGTGTGTGTGTGTGTATGCAATTATATGCACACATGTTAATGTGTGTATTTATGTGGAGGGGAATGGCTAACCAGCAGCAAAAAGAGTGAGCCAGAGAGAGAGAGAGAGAGAGAGAGAGAGAGAGAGAGAGAGAGGGAGGGAGTGGAAACAAAGGGGGCAGGCTAATTTGGTTTGGCTCAGGTGAGGTAATTATTCCTTTCCCCCACTTCACTGCACACCCATAATGATTATTAACCAGCTTAAAGTACTCCAGGAGCTCTGGGACTTGGTGGCTAACAGCACGCTGGGCCGGAGGATGCTGTGTGTGTGTGTGTGTGTGTGTGTGTGTGTTTTAGTAAAGGGGGGTGTTCTGGGCGAGGCGGGGACGACGGAAGGAGGAGGATGGGAAATCATTATGCTAATGAGATGTGGTCAGAGCCCTGTGTGCGCACACACACATGCACACACACACACACATACGCACACACACATACACACACAGACTGACACGCTATAAACTGCTGGGAGGATCCAGGGGGTTGTCGGGGTCAGAGCGCTCCAACGCATCTGTTGAGCCCCCCCCCCCACACACACACACACACACACACACACACACACACACATACACCCCTTCTCCCCACCGCTTACGTCATTGTGTTTTTACACTTTCTTGGGTTAAGCAAGCTGTTTCTTTTCCCCTCTCTGTGTCACTGTTGCCAAGCGTTCATCTCCTCGTGTCTCTTTCTCTCTCTGGTACCTGATACCCTTTTAACGTGTTGATCAGGGTTGACAACATGGGCCGGGATGTACATACACACACCCGCACACAGGTTCTGATCCAGTACCACAACATTGACATTGGCTTTGAAATGCATAGAATAATACATGTGAAATAAACCAAACATACAACACATAAATATTTTTTTTGCATTTGGTTGGCTAATTCAAACATCCTTGTGTGCCCAAAACGGCTCGCGGTCCACAATTTGGCCACCCCTGGTTTTACCTGAACTCCACAACAAACCCAGGGGAACACTGATTGTTTTCACATGGAGAGACTAGTCTGAAAACACAGTTCTGAGTTGGACTAGTTTGAAATTACAAAGTACAGAAAATACACTGGGGGGGGTGGGGGTGTGGGGGGGGGGAGGGTGTGTGTGCAGCTCTCAGTCTGTTAGCGGTAATTAGAGTGGTGTGTGTGGATGGGTCAGAGGGGTGGGCGGGCACCACCAGGGAACAGCCCCCCGGGTCACGCCGCAGTGCTGAAGTGTGTGTGTGTGTGTGTGTGTGTGTGTGTGTGTAGTGCTAGTATTACTCTAGCCCTTCTCTGTTGATAGTGGGGCAACGGAGGCCTCTCAGCATGTGCTGAACGCAAGTCACATCCCAGGAAAAAAGTCTATTCATAGAAACACACACACACACACACACATTACAACATTTCACACTCACGTGACTCTGGGATGGACAGACAGACGGACGGACGGACGGACGGACGGACGGACAGATGGATGATTTTTAACCCTATAAAGAGGCATCTCTCATCCGAACGAGCAACCTGCTGCTCGGCAGAGCGAAGGGCTCAAAGGAACATTTTTAAACATTAGCAGATGACGAACGAGCCTTGAAGGGGAGAGAGAGAGAGAGAGAGAGAGAGAGAGAGAGAGAGAGAGAGAGAGAGAGCCAGTGAAAGAGTGTCACGCGTTAGAGCGAGAGCCGTGGACTTGTCTAGACAGCGGGGGTTACTGACAGGAATATCAGCAGAAGGAAAGGGGGAATGGTGGGGTTGAGGGGGGAGGGAGGGGGAGGGAGGATGGAGGGGGAGGGCAGGAGAGGAAGAGTGAGCGATATCTTGACAGGTTTCAAAGTAAGATGATTAATTACCTTCAAGACGTCTCCGAGCTGGCAATTTCCTCCTGTTACTGCTGTGTTGGGCACTGCAGAACAGAAAGGAGAGGGGGTCCGGGGCCCGGGGGCCGTAGGTGATGCCGCTACAGTTGGTTCTCTTTTTACAGCCAAACGGCGAGACACACCAACAGGGGCAAATTCCTCAGTATGTTTGCCCGGGACATATGTGTTTATTGTAGCAGGGAAAATTAAAACATGCGTACTGCATGTTCGTATGGGTAAGCAGCTGATTCGTAGGGAGCAAAAAAATAAATAAATGGAGGAACACCATCTTGGTTTTATTAAACGGTGGTTTCAACACCTCCGTGCGGTGGACTCCCAAACTCACCCAGAGCTCAACCCATGGAAGAACACATGTAAAAGAATAGGACTGTTGAAGAAATGTATGGCCACGGAAAATACACTGAATCAACAGAGAAGTGATGGAGAGAGCTGTAATAACAATCTAATGAACCGCTCATTTCTTACAGGTTTTGTATGAATTATGAATACATACTGCGATGAGACAATATTGAATATTCACGCATTTGTTATGTCGTTGGATCGTTTTAGTAACATCTGTGTTTTTGGTGATATCAGAAATTGATTAACTTCCTCCTTTCGGTATTGATCAAAATTTGAACGAGATAAATGTGAAAGAGAGGAGAGGAGCGACGATGAGGCAAGCGAGGAAGAAAAGTTAAAATAACAACATAAATTTAAAGAAAAAGGTTCCCATTGTATGTTCAGCACATTGTAGTTGTTCCTGTTACATGTTTTCTTTCTTCTTCCAGTATTTCTTTAAATCTCCAACCATTCAAACTTTTCTAACTTTCATTATCGTTCTTTATTATCCATAACCAATCTCACATTTCTTTCCATCGCTCCCTCTATCTTCCCCCGCTTGGCCGATAAGCCCCTCCATCCCCCCCCCCCCCCTCTCTCTCTCTCTCTCTCTCTCTTTTTTTCCATGCACTGTCCTCCCCTCCTCTCACCCCCTCCATCCCTTCTCACCTCCCTACCTCAATCCCCCCCCCCCCCCCGCCGCCAAGAAAACATTATTAGCTTTGTAATTTATTATTTGCGAGAGGAACGCGTTATCAGGGTCCGTTTGCTATCGTGAACCCACTTCATTACTCACCAGGAAACTCTCTCCTTCTTTGAATGTGTTCCCAGATATACCACGCTCCGCTGGATTCTGACTCTGATATGAATATGGTGGCAAGAACCCCCCCCCCCCACACACACACACACACACACACACACACACACACACACACCATTCTGCATATGTATTATCCTTTCCTAAAAAGAGAGACAAACACACACGCACACAATACACATACAATGCACACACACACACACATACACAATACACATACAATGCACACACACACACACACACAAACACTTGATTTTATTGTTCTAAAATCAAGTGTTTCAGATGCTCGCGCACAAAAGGAGCAAAGTTTTAAGTATGCCAATGTGAATGGGGCTTTTTGGGTCCGTGGAAAAGGGTTCAGTGTGTTTAAGTGTGACCCCAGCATATGTGACTGATCAAGCACCATGAAGACAGCGGTCATAGATCTAGAGCAGATAGAATGTGTTTAAAAAAATAAAAATAAAAATGACAGAAAACCCCCAAACCACAATCACTGTCTGACACTTGTGGGGGGGGGGGTCCTGTTGTTTTGAGTACCCTCCTAGTATGCGGCATTTAACCTGTATTTCATATAACAACGGTTGTCCTCACACTGATTCAATTACCGAGATCCTGTGTTTTTTCTACGATCTCAGAGGCCCCGCTGGGCTGTCGAGTGGGACAGCGATAGCGTGGCGTTTTTTTTTCCGAACCGTCTACTCCAAATGTCATATTCAAAATTGCCGAAGTCTGTGGCGCCGTATGAACTTAAAAATGCAAATACCCAATCTGTGTAATAATGCCAACATGATCCGGCTTAACATCCGTGACGAATATCCTGTTTATCGAAGCTGAACGCGGACCAAAAAAAACAAAACAGTCCAGGCTATCCGTGCCGTCAACCACACTGGTGTGCGTTTGTAGAAAATATGCTTAGACAGACGTTGTCTCGGCACACATCACCCCCCCCCCCCCCCCGCCTCCACCCCCCCACCCCCAGAGCACATGTCTGAACTAGCAGGCGCACTTGACGTCAAAAAAGAATGGTCTTGCACCGCATTTGTAAGACATATTCTTGAACTGACTAAATATCGACCGCTTCATCAGCCCCAGGAACGCTCGGCGCGTTTTTTTGAAGGAGATTATGGCAATGCTCTCTGAGGTTTGCCTCTCTATTCAGTCTAACTCTATGTGTGCGAGTATCCAGTGACCCAGGAGGGATTACGGCAGAGGCAGTGAAAGGTGGCCTTGAACTGTATGGGGATAATCCTATTTCGATGGCCCACAAAGAACCCAAACCCAGTCACCCAACAACCAGACGGGCTGTGTCGCCTCGAAACAGTCCCAAACCTTTTCTTGTGTGTTTATTTTGTGGGTCTGTTGATGTCTTTCTTTCTTTCTTTCTGTCTTTCTGTCCCTCCGTCTTTCTTTCAGTCCTGTCAGTCCTGTCAGTCTTTCTTTCTTTCTTTCTTTCTGTTAAACACATACGTGGGACCGACAGAAACCGAAAATGTCACGCCATTTTCGGAGCAAAAAGAGAGCAAGGGCAGAAATATCGAATTGCGCTCACACGGCAAAACACACAACAGCGGCTTGTCACAGTATGACTCCGCAAGAGAGACATTACGTAAGGAAAAAAACAAACAAACAAACAAACAAACCCAAAAAAAAAACGATCGAATCACCTTATCGCCACGTCGCCCGGGGTTTTTACGCTCGCCCCCAGAACAGCCGTCGCTCTCGGTGATCTCCGCGACGCGGGCGCCGGTGGAAACGCGGTGGCATTTCATGCGTCAGGTTTTTAATTGTAAACACAACGTTTTCCAACGAGGGGAGATATCCACAGCGCTAGCGCCGCTGTGATGTTTGCGTTCGCCACTTAAACCCTTGGCTCGCCTCTGGGCCGGGGCCAGGGTGTGTTTGTACCGAAGCCCTTTGGACTCGGCCGCGCATTTGTTGTGCAGCGCGTTTGCCTTTGAAGCCTGACGCCGTGATTAATAATTGGAGCCACCTGTATGTTTGCTCGAAAGGTGGCTAAAGCGGCCCTCCATAACTGTTTTGCCATTTAGACAGGTAGGTCACTCTTGTATGTAAATGTTGACCATGTAACCGCCTGTCTCTCATGCAAACCTCCCCTTAAATATACAAACACACACGCACGCACACACACAACACACACACACACACACACACACACACGCATGTGCATACGCACACACACACACACACACACAAACCACAGTCAGCAAGCAAAATCTAGCGATGCAAATCTTTTTTTTTTTTGTCAAGCAGATGTGTAGCAAAATCATTAGAGGCTGCATGTGGTTGGGGAACAGTAATACAAGGAGGCATGTGTGTGTGTGTGTCTGTGTGTGTGTGTGTGTGTGTGTGTGTGTGTGCGCGCGTGTGCGCGCGTGTGTGTGGCAGGGTCACAGGGAGGAATGGGGATTCCCTAAGCTACCGCTTATACGCTCTGACTCCCTTGGGTTGAAGTGATGCTTATGTTCTTCTTTTGCATTTGTGTGTGAGTGTGTGTGTGTGTGTGTGTGTGTTAGTTGGCAGGTGTGTATATGTTTTTGCGTGAGTGTAACTTTTTGTGTTTGTGTCCGTTTATAAGAAAAAGGAAATTCAGGGAAAGTGACTAATATCTTCACAGATATTCAGCAAGACCAGTTGAAGTCACAATAGATATTTGAAATATATAATATATATACAATAAATATATAATACATAAATAAATTATAAATAACAAATGCTCAGTCTAAACAACTCCAAACTCCCAACTCAATGTGTAATAGACCTGCCCACCTAGAACAGACCTGGCCACTGTGTCAAAATAAAAGTCTCCATCACATATGACAGGGATTATTGTATTTTACTAAGAAAAAGTCCTCAATATCCCCTTGGACAGCCAATCTGTAAGGCCTTGTTAGCGCATTCGAGAGGACATATAATGGAGAGGCATGGGGGTGAGAGAGGAGGGGGCCAAACATGAAGGTTGAGTGTGTGTGTGCGTGTGTGTGTGTGTGTGTGTGTGTGGGTGTGTGTGTCTGTGTGGGTGAGTGTCTGTTTTCTGGTTTCTGGTTGGCTGCGCGTGCACGTGGGTTTGCGCACCAACACATACACTCATTTTGATTCCCAGGGCACTTTGCGCCAGTGATTACATGTATGGAAAATAAATCGGCTTTCGGTTTGCAAGGCTAATGAGAATCTGATGAGACTTGACTTTTTTTTTTCTCCATTTTTTAATGACTTCTTTTCACAGCACCCAACGTGGCTCCGCCCCCTCGTCACAACGAGTCCTCCAGAGGGCCAACGAGGGGAACACTCAACATGGTTGCCTGGGCTTTGTGTGTGTGTGTGTGTGTGCTTGTGCGCATGTGCGTGGGTGTGTGTGTGTGTGTGCTTGTGCAAGCGCGTGTGTGTGGGTGGGTGTGTGTGCCACTGTGTCTTTGTAGTTCTGTTTGTGTGTGTGAGTGTGTGTGTGTGCGTGTGCGCATGTGTGTGTGCCACTGTGTCTTTGTGGTTCTGTGTGTGTGTGTGTGTGTGTGTTTGTCTGTCTGTGGTCTGTGTTTGAGGTTTGTGTTTGTGTGCTTTTGTGTGCCACTGTGTGTGTCTGTGGTTGTGTGTGTGTGTGTGTGTGTGTGTGTGTGTGTGGTCTGTGTGTTTTTTGTGTGTGAAGAAGTGTGTGTGGGGCCATATCAAATAATATATGGGTAAAAGTGTCACGGCATTGTGATGTGTTGCAATTATAATTTTTTCATAACGCAAGCTTGGAAGCAACAACATGAAGGCGGAGGTTGGTGTAATTAAACTAAGTATTGAGTAAGATGCCTTCTTCATGTGTCGGTATCTCGGTTTCTCTGAATCACGGTGTTCATTTCACTCACCGTACCACATCAAGGTATTCATCACTTTGTTTTCCTATTGCCATAACAAATCATTCAAATGTCTTCCCGTGTGATCGGTGCCTTAACACCTTTTTCATTACATGTCATCTCCAGAAAGACGATGCCGTTTACAAGCCTCTTCATCGCGTTCCTGCCCAGGACATGGCAGGATCTGGTCGGCAGAAAGAGTCCTTTTTTAACGCAGGCATGTACAGACATTTGAGATGATGGCTGTGATACAGGGCTTTAGAAAAACCGTGGCCGTGACACGAGAGATGCTTGGGATTTTGTGTTGGCTTTTTTTTTTTCATATTGAACCTCAAATGCCAACGTGATGTGTCATATGTAGTACACATTGTGCTCATATACAGAGTGCAGAGTAACACAGCAAGCTAGTGGGACCTGTTGGTCAATTATTGACCTATGGGATATCTTGTGACACTGTAGAAAGATATGTTACTGTGTGTTTGTGTGTGTGTGTGTGTGTGTGTGTGTGTGTGTGTGTGTGTGTGTGTGTGTGTGTGTGTGTGTACGTGCGTGTCAAATGATTCTTTATTTTTGAGAGAGAGCGAAAGAGCGAGAGAGAGAGAGAGAGAGAGAGAGAGGAATGGGACTTGGCTCCATTCTCTTGAAAGCATTTACCCGTTCTATGTCAACAATTGATTGCCTTTGTTGTGGTAATCTGAAATTAATTTGCACTTAAACCCATCTTTCTTCTGGCCACAATTTTAAAACGCATCTATAATTACCCCTCCCCTCCTCCCTCCCACGTACCACGAAAAAACAACCTGATACGATGAACTCTGGATATTTTAATTCGCCAGGTACTTGAGAGATGCTTTTCTTTTCTTTTAATATATACTGTATATATATATATATACATATATATATATATATATATATATATATATATATATATATATATATATATATATATATATATATATATCTTCCCCCTCCCAGTACTTGGGACTTATCTTACGAGGCAAGGTAATAAAACAAAATGTTCTCATGCGTGGGGATTAAGTGCGGAGGTATTTGCCTGAGGGTGAGCACGGTAATAAGCGCCGTGTTGCTACACAGTTACCAGTGTACGTCCTCCGCAGGTCACCTCCTCCTCTCAAACCATGTCAAACTGGGACTAATAAGTGGAGCGCCGCCCCCTACCCCCCCCCCCCCCCCCCCCCCCCCCCCCCGCACAGCCCCGCCACTGGAGCCAATGAGGAGCTGAGCTGTGATGGGCACCCACAATGACATGCACTGAACACGCACAAACATGAATATACACACACAAAACCTGAATATACACAGAGACACACACACACACACACACAAACATGCGTGCACACACACGCGTGAATATACACACACACACACACACACACACAAACGCACACACATACACGCATGCACCCACACACGCGTACACACTGTATAATCATTTTAGGAAACAGAATGTCCTCTGTCTATTCCGGTTCAACGGCATTATTTTTGGCTTTGTGTTTTGGTTGTGTGTTTACATATGGGCGGTAGCGGCTCAGGTGGTAGAGCGGGTTGTCTGGCAACTGGAAGTTTGCTGGTTCGATCCCCGGCTCCTCCCAGCTGAGTGTCCCTGAGCAAGACACCTAACCCTAACTGCTCCCGACAAGCTGGCTGTCGCCTTGCGTGGCTGAGACCGCCGTGGGTGTATAAATGGGTGTATGAATGGGCGAATGAATGGGTGAATGCGAGGCAAAAATTGTAAAGTGCTTTGAGTGGCCACTGGTCTGAAAAGCACCATTTACCAGTCAATTTGCCATTAACACACAACACAGCCCGACACTCAATAACCACCACTTCACCAGAGCATCAGCAACAAGATATGAACCACGTGAGTCAAATCGGCAAGGGAGGTGGTTCACTTGTAACACAAAAACAACCCAAGACTACCTGCTAACATCTGCGATTGATCTATTGATCTGAACTGCATGTCGCCATCTTTGTAGAATAGACCGAAGTGGTATTAGTTGCAGGCGGAAGGAGTGATTTCACGTGGATGTGCGCGCCGTGTGCCCGAAGGCCTGGGAGGTCAACAGTTGCGTGTGTAGACCTCAGGGGGTGATGCAAAATGCAGAAGGTAAACAGAGATGGATAATTAGTGGAAGAAGTAGATAATTACGAAGTGGAAGCAATTACTCATCTTCACCTTGATGAGTAAAAAAAGGGAAAGAAAAGGAAAATGGTAACATTACAAATGGGGAGATTTAATGAGAACTAATGATTCCTTTTTTTTATGGACTATTATTTTCTTATTCAAGTTATTTAATTGGTCATAGCTTGTAAAGACATTAAAATAAATATCTTCACGTCTCTAGGTATTTATATTATAGGCATAGTGTGATGTCATAGTGCATAGTGTGTGCAATTCATCCACTGTGTGTGGATATTCAAAACGCTGTCTTTCTTTGTTTGTTGAAAACATATATCTGCATGAATATCCAGACATGTAAAATGTGAGCATACTAGAATTTGCATGATTTTGATACGGTGTTGACTGAAGGCCGATCCTGTGTGTGTGTATGTGTGTGTGTGTGTGATTTAGCATGTTGCTTCCTCCTGCGGGGAAGGCTGCTGTCCACCAACAGATAGAGCCTGCTGCTAAAGCCATCAAAATAACCATAAAGATTAGGTTAACAGTGGGCCACGGCCGTGGAAGATAAGTGCTCACAGTGGGTTGCAGTTTTTCAGATGTTTTTCCACACAAAAGAAATAAACCCACCTGTGTCTATAAGGGTTGCACACTGTGTGTGTTCGTGTGTGTTTGTGTGTGTGTGTGTGTGTGTGTGTGTGTGTGTGTGTGTGTGTGTGTGTGTGTGTGTGTGTGATGTTTACCCATCCATGTTTGGTTTGTAGCGTGTGTAACTCACACAGATGAGAGAATAATTACAAAACAATGTTTTTCAATTAATTCGCGGGGCACTAGAGATGAGGCGCCAAGCGGTGGACTTTGAGGATATTTAACCATGACGGGTCACTGTTAGTCCCAGTTCTTTATATAATGCATATTTATTAAGATGAACTAAAGCACACATCAATGAATATTGAGAGAAACTAATGCATCACAGACATAAATATTTACATACACGACAATCACAAATCATTCAATTAATTGAAATGGTAAATGCAATTCCGAATGAAATGGCAATTGAAAGAAGTGTCAGTGACAACTAAAGACGACACAATGAAACGCAGGTCTACAGGAAATATTAAAAAGAGACATAATTGGCTCACTGAGAACAGACAAGAGTTAATAACTCATTTGATGTCCCAACCGTCTGTTTTAATCGAGACCCTTTCAAAACAAATCACTGCTACTGCCAATCGCTTTGTTCATAGGAGTGTGCATTTCATTATATGCATATGCAGTAGTACGGTTTGCACCTGATTCAACGGGCCTTTGCGCGTGTCATGCTGTTTCTCTGACACCTCACCGCTGCACAGCGCAGGACTCGAACCGGCAACCCCAGGATTGGAAAACAAATGCTTAAAGGCGCTAATGTGCTAAGCCAAAAGTTTTCCCAGTGTCGCTTAAGATTAACCTGGAGGACACCTGTCACTCAGTTACATGTGCACATATTTTGATGTATTATTCAGAATAATTCAAACATTTTGATGTACGATCCCAATGACAAACACCGTCAAGAAGTAAAAAATGTGTTTACATCCTACTTTCGATAGGTGCGAGGAGTTACAGCAGCATGGCGATGACGCTGGTGCGCCGGGATCTGCAGAAAGGCTCCCCGAAGCACGCCGCCGCCGAGGAACTTGTCATGCAAATGTGTGTGACAGATCCCTCCGAAAACAAACAAAGTAACAGACAAGACAATGATAAACAGGGACAAAAAACTTGTGAGTGAGGAAGACACACTGCCACTAATTGAATCAGACGGCGGGACAGAAGAAGGGAAACATTGTTCATTTGTTGTACAAAAACAAGTTTTATTTATACATAATTCACTTTATGCACATTTTGTTTTGGCAATTCGCTCTGCATTACTATCTAAATTATTGTTCTTGAATATGCAACAGCCTTTAATAATTGAACAAGTCGGCGTCCTCTTTTCCTACGTGCCGCCGCCGCGGAAATGAATTTGTTTGAATTTTGTCTCAGTTTTGTTTATTTTCTCCCCCCCCCCCCCCTGCTTCTGGAAACTGTGTCATCAAGAGATGACGGACGGGCCGTCCGCAGAGTCAATTATAAGCACATTTACTTTCCGACAGTTGTTCGTTGTAATCGTCTCTCGGTCGGTCTCTGCCGGTCAGGCGTCCGTCTTTCTTGTCTGTCTGTCTGTCTGCCTGTATGTGTGCCTGTCTGTCTACTTGAAAAAAAAAAAAATGACCAACCCCACCACCACCACAAAAAAAAAAAAAAAAACCTGCATACCATTCAAAACAGTGTGAGATAAAACAAGGTGTGTGTTGAGTGGTCTGTGATAAGGTGACGCCTCCTCTGGGGGAAAAAACACCACCACCAACCCCCACCCCCCCCCCCCCGCCGCCCTCCACCTCGCCATTTGTCAGGTTTTTAGTAATGTGGCATGTTTTTCTTGAAACAGTATCTCCAGATCCTTTTCCTGGCCTGCTGCCTCCTCACCGGCGGTAAGCGAAGAGAAAGAACCAAAAAAAAAAAAAAAACCCGAAAGCGAGCAAAACCACACTAGGCCTTTTTTTTTGTTAGCACCTTTCGCTTCCCCCGGCTCGCTAACCACGCCGGCTCTGTGAGCGCCTCGCGCTTCCTGAGCTAGCCAATCCGCGCCGGCTTTGTTAGCGTCTTGCGCGTGTCCTCGTTGAAGCTCGCCGCGCTGGCAGCGTCTTAGGCTTCCTCAGCTAGCTAACCGCACCGCCCCCCCCCCCCCGCGTTAGCATCTTAACGTTTATTACGCTAGCGAACCACGCCGGCGTGTGTTTAGCATCTTACGTTTCCTCAGGTAGCTAACCACAGCGACGCCATTAACATCTTAACGCTTCCCCCGGCTAGCTCAACCGCACTGGCTCCGTTAGCGTCTTTCCTTCCCGTCCTTTCCCCCGATTAACATCTATAGCTCTCGCAGCGCTTTTCGACTGTTACATTTGTGACACGCGAACCTTAACAGAGGCTCGTCGTCTACATATCTGCGGCACTGTATGCCGACCCTCAAACACAGAATAGGAGATAACCATCGGCCCGCTGCAGATAGACCGGGCTGACGTTAGAAAAACACCACGTCGGTTTCCGGAACAGTCTCAAAGAAGGCGCGAGGTAAAACAAAAGCCGACACTGTAGAAAGATGCACTACCTTGTGTGTGTGTGTGTGTGTGTGTGTTTGGTGGGGGGGGGGGCTTCACCGGTGTGGTGAGGGCCAGTGTGGGCGCGCGCTTGAAACAAAACAAAAAAACAAACAAAGAAGCTAAGCGGCAGCGTGCTCAATCTTCCCCCTTATCTCCACCCGGTTTGTGACTTCCTCCACACCATTTTCCATTCAGACGGTCGATGTTTATCACCCGCAAAAAAAAACCCCATAACACATTTTGTAGCCCAAAACTAGAGCTTTGTGTTCCTTTTTTGCCCTCTGCATTTACAACCAATACCTTCTCTCGGATAAATGATAAGTGCACTCACACCCGGTGCTGAAGAAACTAAAATATCCAAAAGCCATAATTCACAAACTACATCTCTGATGCTTATGTATTATATGGGCAGTTCCATTGCCTACTTGTATCAGAGGACAAGAGTTACATGACTAGATGATGTACTTGTATAATATATATTATAGGCCTAGTAAGAAAGTTGTTATTATACACAGTGAAGATCAATCACTGTAGAAAACAACAAGATACTAGATGGCGGCTGGACATACACACATCCATTTATATTCAACTGAAAATATGGTCAATTCTCAATTTGATTAATATGAAAAAAAAAAGCTATTTCAAAAGTGTAAAAAACGTTGGATATTCAGCTCTATTATGATAATATGAGTAGCTGAATCAAATAGCGCCAGTGTGCACCTTAAAGGCAGAGCGCTATTTGAAACCATTTTGGCATATAACAAGATAAATGAGAGATAAATTAACAATTATCACAGGGACACAGGATTAAGAATTGGAAAAAATGTATTTTTCATTCCATGGGGCCTTTAAAGAAAAAAACGCCCAGCTTAAGTAGATAATAAGACGAATCAATAACATTGGAAATGTGACATAATATATAATGACATAATGAAATATGAAAATATGCCTGTCTTTGTAGGGGTCACGTAAAGACAAAAACAAACGATTCAACCCAACAGTACCATTTACTGTTTAGTTATATATATATATATATATATATATATATATATATATATATATATATATATATATATATATATCATCGTAATGCATTCAGACCACAAAACTGTCAAGTGCGAGAAGTCGATACCTTCATTTCATGACGATACAGCCCCATTCAAAGACGACAAACGATAATATCGAATTATCGCCTGGCCCTGCGTCCTAAGATTACCAGCCGTGCAAGTCATGCTGTTCCTTTTCCCGGGGAAGTTCTGCGAGGAGAGACACTTGTTGTGGTGACAACCAGATCCCTGAGACTACACAGCGGTAGCGCGGCGGAGATGGAAGACTGTGTGGCTTGTGTATGGATTTGCTGTCAGCGGGACCTGTGCCCTCCCCGGCTGTGAATGACGGCCCGCTGGACGAACGCTCAGCCAGCAGGCCAGGCTGCCAGGCCAGGGTTAAGTGTTACTTACCGCCTGGGTCGCCGCTGTGAAGTCTCTCTCTTCCTTCCTCTCTCTCTCTCTCTCTCTCTCTCTCTCTCTCTCTTTCACACACATTCAGGCACACACACACACGCACAGAGGCACGCACACACATACACAGGCACACACACACACAGGCATGCAAACACACACACACACACACAGGCATGCAAACACATGCACACACACACACACACACATACACACACAGGCATGCAAACTTGCACACACACACACACACACACACACACACACACACATAACCACACGCATGCACACACACACACACACACATGCAGCAACACAGACACTGCAGATAAGCACACGCAGACATGCACACACACAGCACGCACACACACACCAACAGGCATACACACACAGGCATGCACACACACACACACACACACACACACACACACAAACACACACATACCGTAGTGAGGACTGATGACATGATGGATTACTTGTGTCAGTGTCAGAGCGTCAGAATCAGCCAGATGCTGATAAGGTACCAGACCACACCAACCACACCAGGCCAGCCTGGTCTGCTCCCCATTAACATGCTTTGGTATGTGTGTGTGACTGTGTGTGTCTGGCTGTGTGTGTATATGTGTGTGTGTGTGTGTGTGTGTGTGTATGTGGCTGTATATGTGTGTGTGTGTGTTTGCATGCATGTGTGCGTGATGCATTTGTCTCGAACATAGTCACTCTGTGCTCGCAGATGATAACCAGCTGAATGAAGGAAGTAAGTTTCCAATACTAACATGACACATTTGCAGAATGTCCAGAGCCTCTTTATAACGCTTTCAGCAAGAGACAAATTAATTCAGTGAGAGAGAGAGAGAGAGAGAGAGAGAGAGAGAGAGAGAGAGAGAGAGAGAGAGAGAGAGAGAGAGAGAGAGGAGGGCCAAGAAACAAAGCCATGAAATCCTTAAAACTGCTCGGTCAAAGTGACTGCGACATGATATTGTGATATTGTATGCAGAGTGAAATAATTTAATAATGAGATGTGCAGCAAAAGTGTAACTGATAGTAACTGTTGTTGTCTAGTGTTTGAATTACCCCAAGCAAGCTGCCATGCATAATAAGAATCAGTGTTCATGAAGCCATTGGCTGATAGATTACAGTGTCTGGATGTATGGTATGCATACAAATGATCTGAGCCCCCCCCCCCCACCCCCCTTTACATCTATATGGATAGAAAACGAAGACAGACCATTAAAATATGTAGTTATATATAGGTCAGTGTTAGTGAGGAGAGGATTTAAGGAGCTAGTGAAGGGGTCGGAGGTGGGTGGGTGAGCGGGTGGACGCTATTTAATGAGTTATGCTATTAGGGGCCATCTTTAAAGTGGATATGTGGAATCACATCCAATTGCAGCGCTAGTTTAGCCTGATGTTTCAGTGGATAAGTGGCCCATCCTGTGGTCTGCTATAGAGGAAGCAGAGGAGCGAGAGATATAGGAACAAAGAGAGAGAGAGAGAGGCAGGTAGGTAGTCAGAGAATGAAAGTAGAAGAAGAGAAGTACAGAAACATTGGATAAGGTCACAGATGCCCCTTTCTCTCTCTCTCTCTCTCTCTCTCTCTCTCTCATGGTCTCTTGCTGTCTCCCCACCGTCTCTCTCTATCATTCTCTCTTTATCCCTCTCTCCGTCTCTTCCCCCCCACCAGACCCACCCTCTCACCCTCTCCATGGTTACCACATTGTTTTAAAATTCTTCTAATTGCACCTGTCCAGGCTCTCATCAGGGGTGGCAGCACCAGGAGCTTGGGTGCGTGGTCGATCCTCTCTCTCTCTCTCTCTCTCTCTCTCTCTCTCTCTCTCCCTCCCGCCATCGCTCACTTTGTGAAGCCTTGAATTGCAAATTGTTTTAAAATGTGCATAATGAGCACAAAAAAAAGAGTAAAGTAAAATAAAAAAATGCGAAAGGCTCTTTGTCTTTTCATTCGCTCGGCCCTTAGCACAACTAAACGAGTGAATATTTCTCTATTGAATTACAAAGGATTGTTTTACTTACTGCCACCCAGCGCATGCATAATGACTGAGCCGTGTTAAATAAAAAATAAATAGTAAAAAAAAACAAAGGGCTGGGGGAAGCCATTAGTGGCCCAGAATGAAGAGGGAAATTACTACCTCCCAGATACAAACATGGGTTATAATGATGCTACCTGGGGTTGTTAGGAACTAAACTGTCGGGGAATTTGTATTACTTTATGCATGCAGGACTCATATTTTGTCAGGCTGGTAGATGATTTAATTGGCACCAAACGCTTTGATAGCAGCATTTCCATGCATTGAACACGCACATATGCACACGCACACACACACACACACACACCCTATTTCCATACTCATAAAATGTATTACTACTACGCTGTTGTCTGTCTATTTATTGATATACAAATTACATATACATATATATATATTGTGTCATAGGCCTGTCTCACCAATCACATTTCACTATAGGAAAAGTCAGAATGGCATGTGTTTATTAACTGCTACGAACAGATCATAAAACTTGATTAACTCAGGCTGAACATCCCACACATATTTCTGTTGGAGGCTGTGGCCTTTATCACAAAACAGCCACAACATAGCCAAGATAATTATTTGTGGATTTATGGAAATGTCTATAAATGTATTACCAACAGTAAAATACAACCATTTTTCCTTGAAAATCATGTAAATCCAATTACTTATAGGAGGGTAGGCTACTTAAGGAAAGACATGGGTAAAAGTTATATTTCAAAACAGCATAGTCATGTTTCAAATAAATATTAAAGTGCAGAAGCCACCCACGTTGAGGTCAAGTGCACTATGTGAAAAAGAAGAGAGAACAGGAACTGGAAATTAAGGAAAATAACCAATGGTCTGCTTTCAGTATCTTTTTTTCGCTCCACAATCACTTTATGAATGAACCCCCGGCCCACACACACACACACACACACACACACACACACACAACTCGGCTTCAAAAACGCGTGAATAATCCAATAAACAGCGCCTTGAGCTCCGAACCGCATATTTCAATTCTCCCTGCAAACAAATCGCCCAGGTAGGGTAATCACCTGTCTTCCTGAGTTTGCAGATGTATCAATATACAGCTTAATATCGCCGCTGCACAATCCCCCAAAAAGGTCAGGTCCCGTGTCACTTCAAGCCTATTATCTTCTCACCTCCTTGGCTAAATCTCACGGCACACATTTTGTCCCCGGTGGTATCAATAACTGACTCCACACTCCCTTTGACGCCCGGGCGTACGCCAGACAAGACGCGGCTACAACATGCATGCGGCTACAACATGCCACTCCAGACAGTGAGGGTCCGCTCACTGTAAGCCCCCCGGCTTTGGGCAGAGTCACACCTTGTGCCACTGACATCATTTGGTGGCACAGACGACGCTCTCTGTAAACTGATGAAGGAAAAATGTAATGATAAAGGCGCAAAGAAGAAGGGAGAGGGAAAAAAAAGGCATTAGAATGCATTTCATACTCGGCTTACAGGCGGAGGGAAAAAAAAGCTGCGCAGCTGAAATGTACACCCTATTCGATTGTGTGTCTTCCTGCTGTTAATTGGTAAAAGGATCGCTTACCCCTTTTGATCTCATCCACAATCCCCTAAATGCCCGAGTCTGCTAAACTGTTGGGAAGGATATAGACAGTATATATATATATATATATATATATATATATATATATATATATATATATATATATATATAACCTGCAGTTGGCCAGCAATATAAAGACTTTTTCTCACCTCTCAATCTCTCCCCTCTCTCTCTCTCTCTCTCTCTCTCTCTCTCTCTCTCTGTCCCTCAATCCTCTCTCTTTCTCTCCTACATCCCCTTCCCCTTGCTTTTTTTCCCCCTTTTCTTTTCCTCACTCCATCCTTTTCGGCTTTGGTGCCTTGTGGTTTACGTCCAGGCAGTGGAGAAATAAGAGATGACAGTTGTTACAGATATGCCCGTTTAATTACTTGTCAGCTTATAGCCCATATCTCTGGTGGCCAACGCCGAAGCTTAACTTTTTCTAGTAGCTTAAAGCATGACCAGTCTCCAGTCCTTTAGTATTTAGCCATAAAAACCCTGGAAATCTGAAAGATAGAAAAAAAACACGAACAGCTTTTCTAATTTTATGGGAGAGGTGGGCAGTTTTCTGTCACCGCTGGAATTGGCTTTCTCTGTCTCCCCCCCCCACCCCAACCCCCCCCCCCCCCCCCCCCCTCCACCACCACCCCTTCTGCACGCTGGTGACAGAAGAAGAGGGGTGAGAAAAGAGAGAGATTCTTGTAGAGAATGAAATTACACCACATGAAGGGGCTACTGGTGTAGGATAAGCAGGACATCCCCAATGTCTGTGTCTGCCACTGTTGACACTTTTAAGTATGTTTGCAAATTGATAGATGTGCCGAAAGCTTCTTCTTGTCCCTCCCCCTGCCGTTCGGAAAGGGCCATCTCGGACTCTTAAATCCAGTTATGGGTATTGGGGAGGACACAACTGCTTATTTTTTGCAAGCCGCCCAGCTTTGGCCACACTGACTGTATAGTGGCTGGGGTCTGCAGGTGTAAGATCAAAACATGCATGCCTCTTTTGTATGAAAAGGGGGTTATTGAATTTTCTTTCATTAATCTACTTAGCGGTAATGCCGTCAGATGTTTTCAGTTGACGGACGATAATATTTTTAAAAAATGCAGCGCATGGCTTCATTCAAAGGTGCAGGCCTACAGTGTTGCAGTTCACTTGTGTAAATAGTAGATACAGCATCAAATAGCTTTCTGTTTGAAAGTGACCGTAGCGCTCTGGTCCCGTAATTAATAATACACTGCTGCATGAAGGTTATCTTGCCTTTTTAGTCGATCTAAGTGATTTAAATGTTTGCATACAACATACGCATAACGCTCTGCTTACAATCCACTTGATATCCACACCCAGTTCAGTTTAAGTGAAGTTCAAAGATCGCTATGTACATAGCAGCAGTGTTACTATTTTCATAATTTATTGTATTTATTTATTTATTAATATCGTTATTTGGTCCACAGTGTCGGGTGGGCAGGATGGACGGTGGTTAGCACTCGGACCGGTTCTGGACCGGTTCTGGACCGGCGCCTGCAAGGTTCCCCTATAGTTCAGGGCTCCCTCATGTTTATTCCTTATTTCAATTCCTTAGCATCATACATACTTCCACATTCAAGCAAGACAGATGATTTGTTTAGCAGGGGTTATATAAAGGCCTCCTACTGGATATATACAACTAAATGCGAAAGGTACACTATATATATAAATAACTATATATAAATAACTATATATATATATATATATATATATATATATATACCTCTATATACAATTTATGTTTTCGGGCTATTCTACTGTAATCACAACATACATCTCGTACAAAGGCAATTACCCTTGTCTTGTCTTTTTTTCGATAGCACATTTAATAATATGAGCACATCAATCCAATATGTGCTGAAAGGGTTACCTAGACATCTTAGAGTCCAACTCCTGGTGGTGAATGCTAATCCATCTTAATGTGGGTTATTGTCTAGCAGCCTGGCTGTGTGTGTGTGTGTGTGTGTGTGTGTGTGTGTGTGCGCCCGTGTGTGTGTGTGTGTGTGTGTGTGTGTGTGCGCCAGTGCGTGCGTGTGCGTGTGTGTGTGTGTGTGTGTGTGTGTGTGTAGGCCCCTGATGTTTCAATATGCCGTCACAGGGCTGTAGCCGCCCCATGTGTTAGCTTTCTGTTGTACAGATGATCACCCTGGATCGGTCAGTGTAAAGGTTTTCATATAGCGATGGCGTTCTTTTAACGGGGAGGGGGGGGGGGGCCTCATTTCAATGGCTTCATGAACGGGTCATAAAGCAGAGTGGTTTGCGGTTTGCGCGCAACGCCCCTCTAACCAATAATGAAAAGCCCGGGATCAGCTGACTGCTAACCCTATTTACAAGCGCACATAATTTCATTGTGGCAGCACTATCAGGGTAAATACGCTTCGCCCAGCGATGCATACGACCGGAGGAAATGAAAGCGAGATGAGATAGAGGTCACGTGACCACCGCGACACCTTTTAAAACACTTAATGTGCCTTAGCTGATGTCCAAAGCATGTAGGGGTATTACTTGGACTGGGGCGGAGGCTAATTAATAGATCATTTGAATGATATCCGAGATGTCACACTCACTCAGCTGGTGCCGTTGACCTTTCACCACTTGATCACCATTCCTCACGCTGGGATTATTCTTTCATTCATTTTTTTTTCGTACCATCATCAGTGTGATGTCTGCTTATTCCCCGTGATTGGACCTAAATTGAAATTCTGCCTTGAAGGGCAATATCATGAGGTGTACTCACGTGTGAAGATTGGTAAACTATAAATCCCTTCTTCTAACCTATTACAACCGAACGTCGACGCATTGTCGTTCCTCACAACGCGTCGAAGCGCTGATGATAATTGAATCGGGGCAAGGGGACGCCGTCGTACTTTTAGTCGTGTTGTTATTTATTAAACACTTTTTTTTACGATTCTAATAAGTCTGCGACGCTTTCGTATATATATAATAACCGTCACGCGTCACTGAACGCGACGCCGAGTGCATACGAAGCAAGCAAACACGCAAGAGTACATGTTAGCGCAGCCCGAAGAAGAGATATGAGGAAACAGCAGGGAAACAACAAAGTCACCGTTGCCTCCGCAGATGTTTGTATTTGTTCCCCCCTCTCTGTCTACAACAGTGAGTGAACAAGGGAGTGAGATTGGCAGGGGGGGTGGGGGGGGGGGGGGGGGTGGGTTGGGTGATGGCGGGGTGAGGGTGGTGGTGGGGGGGGGGGGAGGATATCTTTTAATATCGCTCCAGGCAAAGATATCCCATTTAGACATCGCTCAAACAGTTATTAACAGTATTGATTTATGTTTGAGTGATCGGGGGGCCGGAGGAGGAAGAGAGGGGGGTGGTGGGGGGGGGGGGGGGTGGGGTTGGTGAAGTCAACCGTCATGACCTCTCGCCCGGGGACGGAAACGGGCTGACACAGATCACAGCTGTCTCCTGCGCGGTGAAAACCGCCTCTGTGCGTCTGTGACATCTTAGATTACTGGATATGGGGGGGGGGGGGGGGGGGGGGGGGGTGAGGGGGGTGAGGGGTGGGGGGGGGGGGGTACAGACACCAGAATGATCATTTTCATGTGTTAGCAGCATACTGTATATCATGTTGTCTACTCCATACCCCCTCACCCACCGCCAACCTCCTCTGGACCCACTTTTCCTTTCATCTTACACACAGTGTCCTGTTGTCCCCTGTTGTGTGCATGCACGTGTGTGCATGTGTGTGTGTGTGTGTGTGTGTGTGTGTTTTTTCACACAGGACCAACAACCACTCCTGGCACTCATAACATTGAAGGGGAAACAGATTTTGGATTCAAAGACAATTTGAATCCACAGTTAAAGATTTAATAAATAAAACAGTATCTATCTTGATAGAGTTGTTCATCCCATCCAAAGAAGGTTATCTACATTGATTCATCTCCAGAGGCTAATCCTCGGTCACACTGTGAGCAACATTTCTCCATTTGCATGTCTCCACTGCGCTGCATTGGGTATAATTGCCTGCAGAAATTCTCTGGATTAAACACCAATTAAGGTTATAGCATATAGAAGGAGTGTAATTATATTTGAGATAATCAGTCTTTCGCCTTTAAGCAGTGCTGCTGTATCGGTGGATATTATCGCACTAAGATGCGTCGTAAGCGGCGGTAATCTCACCATTTATTTTTTTTTTGCATGCAGTGTTATGCAAAGCTAATACTTGAGAAAACAATTGGATATCGTTTACATTGTCTCTTTGGATGGCGCTACCTTAAAAAAAAAAAAACACGATGGGTTTATTGTAGGCCCGCTGAATGGCAAATTGGTTTTCAGCTTTTTCTCCCTTTTCATTTTCTGTCCCACATCCCATTAGCTGAAATGCAGGAGCTTAGCATACCAAATCTGCTCTTAATTAATTCTGAAACATTCCTCAGAACCTCCCTGGAATTCGTGTCTCGCCCACCCAAAATATGTGAGGAGTTAGCGAAAAACAGCACAATAGCAGATCATCGACTTCAACAGCGGAACTGAGCTGTTGGAGATCATAAAACATTAGTGCGGCATGTCATTAGGTTATTATAGGCTTATCCAGTAATTATATTAAGTGCATTTACCATGCTACCATTTAAAGGAGCGGCTTCCAGGAATAGGATTTTCTACCCCTTCTCTCGCTCGTGCATTTGCCCTCAACAAACCAAGCGCAGGACAAAATGTCAACGATACCTCCCTAGTGAGAGGAAGATATGCTGCTGATGTGTGCATTGAGTTTTCAACCAGGCAATTTCAATAAAATCCCTTTTTTTTCCAAACTACTTCCTGAATTTTAATATAGGAACACATTTATTTACATTTGGGGGGTTAACATAACATTCACATTGACTATAGTATTCACAATTTTGCCATAATATCCACAGTGATAGCAAATGAATATACAGTATAGAGATAATATCTATTATTTTGGCCACAAATATAGGTCATGTCATTCTGCACTAACTAAGTCCACTACCATTCCACTTTTATTTTGAAATCCAGCAGCCTTTGGAGTATGAATTACATTGTACGACAAGGCCCCTGCTGCTGTTCAGATCTGTGTAAGGCCTACACTTATAAAGCAGCTAATTACCAGTGTCCTTGCTTGTAATACCTTGCTTCCTACACTCTCCAAACACAGCCCCCCCCCCCCCCCCCCCCCCCCCCCTCCCCCCCACCACCACCACCACCCCGGTTTATTTGTTCAGCCCGTTTCTTCTTTCCGTTCTTCGTGTTTTGTTTTGTTTTTTTTGTCTTTTATTTCCCGAATTATTCGTCCTTGGTGTCGCCTTAAAACTATCAAACCGCTTTTGGACTCGCGGCGGCGGTCAAGAGGTAGCGCTTGTGATTGAGCAGTGACGCTTTCAAGGGAGAAAGAAAAAGGCAGGGGGGGGGGTTGAAACAGTTGAATGAATGCCTGTTTGCATTCAACCTTGACTCTTTTTTTTTTTTTTTTCTTCTTCTGCAGAACGCCACCCCTTTCAAGTCTTGTTTGTGCGGAAACACTCCCAGCTCCTTTGAGTTCAGGAAACTCCCCTGCATACTAGTACCTAGATTAGAGGTAGTAATCCGGGCTAACCCCAGAAATTCAAAGAACAGGCATAGAACTAATATTTGAGCTCATGTCTCACAAGAGAGGCTATTGTTGCGCCGTGACTCATAAAGAGGTGTCCTGTCAACGCGGATCTGTCCATGATAGATTCGGTGATTTAAGCACCGCTGCCAATCTTCTACAAATAACACTAAAGCTCGCTAGAGTCTTTCAAACTGTGCTCAACAGGACAGTGGGTATGTTTGATGACTAGCGCTGCCCTGGGCACTTTATGAATAATGTGTTAATAATTTGATCCATCCTACATTGGCAATGTAGGTGGTGCAAGGACATGCATGCACACACCCTGCTGTGTGTGTATGTGTGTGTGTGTGTGTGTGTGTTTGTGTATAGTATGCAAGTATGTATTTATAATAAATATATATTATAAGTGTGTGTATGTGTGCGCGTGCATGTGCGTGTGTGTAAGTGCATGTGTGTGTCTTTGTGTATATGTGGTGTGTATGCAAGTATGTATGTGTGTGTGTGTATGTGCATGTTTGTGTCTGTGTGTGTATGCATTTATGTGTGTGGGTGTGTGTGTATGCATGTGTTTGTTTTTATGTATGTGTGTGCATGTGTATGCGTGTGTGTGTGTGTGTGTGTGTGTGTGTCTGTGCATGTGCCTGTGCATGTGTGCGCCCGTGGCTGTGTATGTGTGCATGTGTTTCTATGCCAGCTGGCTGACTCTGTGTCAGCGCGGGTCTGAGAGGAGCGCGAAAGAGAGAGAGGGAGAAAGAGAGAGCAAGAGTGAGAGAGAGAGAGAGAGAGAGAGAGAGAGGGTCTGCAGAGGACGTTTCCAGATGATTTCTCGGCACGTCGCTGTCAGACCGGCTCATGATGGATGAAAAGGCTCCGGCGGGCCTCGCTGTTTATTTAGACCTCTTGTTTCTGACACAGTTTCCGCACCGCACACAAAACAGCGCAGAAGTATCGCACTATTAAAACATAACCTAACCTGACAATGATCAGCCCACAGGGGCCATTTTCTCCCTCTTCTTCCCCCCGTCCAGCAGAAAAGCCTGTTTGTTCTCCGTTGCGCAGAATCTGCGGCCAAGTCTGGCCACAGTGCCGAGGTGCAGTCGACTGTGGAAAACTTTCCAGTACATTAGGAGTATATGAAAGGGCAACGGAGCAGGTTTTAGATTGATACGGCTGTGTCCGCACAGGATGACATGTGGGAAAGCAGTAATCCTCGCTCTCTCCGCTGGAACGCTGGGTGTTTTTCTTGGGGATTTCGGATAGAAGAGGGACAAATATGGATCGTCCAGCAGGGGCGTAAGGGGGGGAAAAAAAACAAGGTGTACACAGCTGCCGTTGCCCAGTGGATGTGTGTCCGGATAAATAATTGTTTCCTGTCTGTCAAAGCCACTTTTCGCCTCCTTGCCGGATGAGAGCCGAGCACAAAATCTGCCAAGCTCTTTAGAAAAACGCTGCTCACGTGGTTAACTATTCACGCCTCGCTGCGTTTCATTTTTACATACCGTGCATGTGCAGCACAGCATGTGCTTCGTGTTTTGTTCTGCTCGTACCTTGCCTCATTATATATATTTGTATATTTCTCTCTGGTGAGCGGCTTCTGTCGCCCCCTCCCCACCCCCGTACGTACATATTCCAGCGCGCCAATTCTTCGTCTCGTCTTGTCGCCACCCTCTCAAAGCACATGTCGAACCTACAACCGTTTCCTGTCTCTTGAGATCGTGTCCAATCGGCGCCGTGGAGCGGGCGCTGACACGGCATGTAGCCTACGTTAAACACGTCGAACAACAACACCGCCATCCGTTCAAGATCGGCGGCATGGCGATCGCCCGGAATTAACATGCAAAATGCACACAGTGTGCCTAAGAGGTTCGGTCGTCGCTTTGTCCGCCCTCCCAAAAACCCGAGCGTCGGTGGTGACGCGGATCGGTGGAAGAGGCTCTTTAGACTCACGGGAGGAAGACATGGCGAGTGATGCAATGGCGCATTTTACATGCTCCGGGGATGCAACAAGAAATACTACGGAGAAACAAGGTGCATGCCATGAATATGCATCACGACCAAAATAAAAATCTTTTCACGAGCGAGAGCGCGTTAACTCCCCCCTTTCTACCTATGTTTATTAATTCAAAATTTCCGTAAGCACGGTGAGAACAATATGGTATGTTTCTGTCAAACGCGCTCCCGCATATTTAACCGGTGGCACAGCGAAGCGAGCCCTGCGTATTTGTATGCGAGTTATTCAGAAGTGCTGTCCTGGATTTAAATCCCAAGGTCTCAAGTGGGCACATCACAAAAACCAACAGAGTTTGGCAGCAAGCTGGCTGTCTTTACTCATATGAGGGGCTGGTGAATTTAATGAGCATGAATAATGAATAGCACTCAACATGCTGGTGGCTGGGTAGGCTGCCAGTTATTAGGCGGATGAAGGCCTTGTTTAGCATGGAATTCTTAATGTCTCCCTAAATGACGGACTCCCGCCATCCGCGCCCGACACACATGGCATTCGCCGTCACGCTGGAAATAACTTTTTCTAACGCGGGGAAACCGACGCCAGCTGTCATCTGTGAATTTTTAGGAATATACTTTTTTTAGTATAAGTATGTCATTGCACTTCGACGGGCACAATAAGGCCATTGCCAACGTCAATAATCGACCGGGGCTCAAATGAGTCTCGTCCAAAATGGCTGTGGACGTTGTCGTTGAAATGTTATTACAAGATTGGTTACATATCAAAAAAACTTATGAATTGTCTCGATGACTTGAGTTTGGGCAGACTGCATTTGTAAAACGAATCACTGAATTGATTTAATTAATGAATCGCCTATTCCTCCATCTACCACAATAGTTATCGCACAACAAAGTAACCATGGCTTAATGGTCGTGAATTACTTATTAGTCATGCATATTATACATAAATGTAAGATAAGATGTACTTTATTAATTCATTTAATGCTGTATAACAATACTTAAGTGGAAAACATGTCTTGCATTTCCTGAGTCAGAGGCTGTAGGTAGAGAAGAGAGAGTGGGAAGAGGAAAGGGAGCAGGGCAGCGTGGACGGCAGCCAGGGGAAGCTCAGTACACCCAGAGACGCCAGGGTGGCAAAAGCCAGAGAGCGAAGATCAAGCGATCCAAATCTGTCAATCAAAACCGCTGTCATTCGACCACAGTGGCGGATAGACCCCCGTGTTTAATTATTGATGGTCAAACACCTTTCTTTCATATATATATATATATATATATATATATATATATATATATATATATATATATATATCAGAGGAGGCTGGTCTATAGAGGCAGAGAAGGTTGCTCCTCCTTTATTTTTGAGAGGTAAGAGGAAGATAAAATATAAAAAAGAGAAGTAAACCATTACCAAATCTCAGTATAATTTATAAAATAATTTCTATCTCTTCTTTAGAAAAAATCCATTATTGAAATTCTGATTAAAATGCTTTAATTGCTCCTCCTTTGAATTATCTACCACTGTATGTACTTGAGTGTGACGAACTGGCGCATTCATACGCATTCATGATATAGTTTTACAAATTGTAGTCTATTTATAACAAATGTTAGTTTTTAACAAATTGCTTCGTATTTTTAAATTGGAGTCGGTCAGGCGGAGGAGTACATGTCGGGATAGACGATAATGTTTTGGGATTTTTCGTGGCGGTGTGCTGGCTAGATGCAGGAATGCTAATAATAGCTAATGGGTGCTAATAATAATGCAACTCGGGCCAGAAAATGACACGGGGAATGATGTACTGTCGACCCAATTTAATTCTTTGCCGTACCAACAAAAACTTAGAATTAAAATGGGATTAAACCAAGCTCCATCCAGCTTCGCATTTGATCTATCCCCCATCCTTGTGGAGGAGAGGACTTATGCAGCGTTCTGCTACCAACCGCTAAACTCTTCATCTCCATCAACTTTCATTATTTCATTTGAGCCCTCCAACGCCCTTCCTCTACTCTCCATCTGAATCGGCCAAAACATTTTGTTCTCAAATGACTGCATGTTGTTCAACTGTTAGATGGCATCATTACTAGAGTGTATGATCATATGAATGCTAATTTTGCATAAGCAAAGTAGTGTGCATTTGTCACTAGTCAAAAAATGCAAGTTTGCCAACACACTAGATTATGACTTGTACAACGTGTGTGTGTGTGTGTGTGTGTGTGTGTGTGTTGTTCGTGGTCTTTTACAGAATACATCGTGGGATCATCAGGAATTTAGTATTCAAACCATTTTCTATTTGATGAATAAATGCTCTGTATACAAAAAAAAGATGCCTCCTTTCAAATTTCTGAAGACACCAGCTGCCACCAGCTGTATATATATATATATATATATATATATATATATATATATATATATATATATATATACTTCTTACTACTCACTAACAAAATCAATAATTTGACAAAAAATATCAACAAAAAACTAATTCATTGATTTAAAATCAATTGTATTGCTTCCACTTATAATACATTGTTTGTTAGATTCCATGGTTGAAAATAGCAACCATAGCAACAGCCTGTTATTCAATATCATTCATCATCAACAGACCGTCGAATGCCATAATTGACCAATGAGATCGAGTATTCAAAAAAAGCTGTGTAATAAATATGACATTTTTTCTACCACTTTATTTGTCTGTCCTGTCCTTTTACTAGCCTAGTCCTAACTAGACCTTCGTACTCATTTCATTCAACTAAAGGTCTAGCAGTGCTGTAGAGACAAACAATTTCTCACTTGAAGGCGGGTGCTGTTGAAGTTTAAAACCTATTGGCTCTGCCCAGTGCCACTCTGGATCTGCCTTAACCAATCGCTAACGTTTGGTCGTGACGTATTTCATGCGCCAGAAACCACGTTGCGCGCAGTATACAAACGGCAGATGCAGTGAGCATTAGCCTGGTTCCGCCCGCCTCCGTACTTACGCTCAATAACTGAAATTCGCGCACGACCTCTACGTCACTGTTCTCAGGCCGCGCCTCCTGTTCGCTGATTGGAAGGCACATTTGAGGGAAAAGAAATCGTTCTAACATACAGCACGGCCAGACCTAGTACTGAAGTGAAATGAAAATTGAGCGGAAGTACGGCGGGCGGAGCCAGGCTATCCTTTTACCACAGATAAAACAAAAAAAATACAAATCTGACATGAAAGCTGTGTGTTTTGTCATGTGTGTGTGTGTATGGGGGGGGGGGATTAAAGAAGGTTTCATGCCCCTGTCCCACTCCCACTCGCCCACCACCCCACTATCCCCACCCTGTCCCACCACCACTACCTGACCTAACATACACAGGCACACACACACACACACACACACCGATTTCTTTCTCCTTTTGGTCTCTATCTCTCTCTCTATTGCTCTCTCTATCTCTGTCTCTTTGTCCTTTTCGCGGGGCATCCTCTGTTGCTATGGCACCTGACAGGTCGCCGCGGTGACGGGACCCTCGTATCTCCGCTCACCCCTCCTGCTCCCCCACCCCTGATGTCGACTCTAGCCATCCCTCCCCAGCTGCGTTTGGGAGTGAGACCCCTCGCTGTTCTACACTCCACAAGTTAAGCGGGGTCTCGCGGCCCCCCCTCACCCGCTTACTGGGTTTTATTATTGATTGTTGAAAAAGATATGTAGCCCATTGTGCACGCATCCACACACACACACACAGAAAGAAGAAAAAAAGTGATATCTAAATATTTTGTTTTATTATATGTGTGTATGAATGGAGGTAGTTGTGTGTATGTGTCGTAAAGGAAACCCTGTATGTTGGAAAAAAATGCACACTTTTCACAAAAAATATGAAGTATATTAAAAAAAAATCTATATATATATATATATGAAGTATATGAAAATACACTACTTTTCTTTCTGTACATATGAGTAAGGGTAATTTTTTGTCTGTGTATGCAAAATCGCCCGCTATGCCATAGGGAGAATAACAACAGCAGCCAAACCATCCCAATCATGATGCGACCTGGGACTAATTTGCCTCTATTCAGAAACCATGCAGTTGTGGTCTCACCGCAGCAAGCATTTCCATCCCTGCTGTTGATTTGATGACTCTTCAAGACTTTTGGCATGCCCAGCGCCGACCCTGTCCCACCACTATGCCTCCCCATGTTTTAACCACAACACAACAATATCTGAGAGAGAGCGAAACAAATCAATCGCTGTCTTAACTTGAACGCGTGGAAACCCAGTCTTTTCTCTGAGAAAAAAAATACTGCGGGGCACCTTTTTTGGCCCACAGCCATTCAGGAGATGAAACCTTTCTCTGGTTAGGGCTGCTGGTTTGTGCTTCTGTCTAATGAGCATGTGGGCCTTTTGTCTGTGTGTGTGTGTGTACACACATGATTTGTCAAGACCTTTGAAGTGGTCGTTGTAGCTGGTTGGGTTGGGGTTAGCGCTAACCCACTTTAACACAAATACGTAAAGGGATAATGTACAGCAAGCAGGTCATTATTGCGAAATATACCACTTCTGGGTGATTCAAGAGCCCTCACAGCTTCACATCGGGGTCCTGCATCACCCTGAAGGGGTTTATTTCGCAATAACCGACTCGCTGTGCTGTTACTACTATCTGCTGTTGGAAATAGCGTCCATAGCAACGGTCTGTTATTCCCAGCAGCGGTCCGCTACTCAGAAATAACAGACGACAGTACAATGCAGTAATTGACCAATCAGAATCCAGTATTCAACAAAGCCGTGTAAAAAAAAAAACTTTAATTCCTGCGTTGCCAGCGACGACACTGAACCGGAGTCATTAGTGCGTGTGTGTGTGCAGTGGTTGTCACTTGGTCTCGCTGGGGGGGGGGGGGGGGGGGGGGACGCCATACCTGACCAACCAACACGCCGTCCTGGAGGGCCGACGTCCGATCCAGGTATCAAGGTTTGTTTTGTTTGTTGTTGTTTTTCTGTCACGCGCCATATGCTTCTGTTTTTTTTTGTTTTTTTCTGTCAGCAAAATCACATTCACAACAAGCGGCGTTGGTTGTTTACAAAAGTTTCTGCTCCTCTGGTACACTGCTGCTCGTGTTCGCATGCTTTTTAAACCCATAGATAATACATGAGCTTGGGTTTGTGTGTGTGTGTGTGTGTGTGTGTGCATGTGTGTTTGTGAAACAGCGTTGTGTATGTGTGTGTGTGTGTGTGTGTGTGTGTGTGTGTGTGTGTGTTTCTAACAGTGGAGACACCGCCATATGCATACAGGAATAAATGAAGACCTTAACTGACAGCACCATCTGCCAAACATGGTTGACGTCAAAAGGAGCACCCCTCTGTCCCCCTCCCCCCCCCCCTCCCCCCTTCCCTCAACAGGGCTGCCCACCTCTCAGGAGGATGCCGCATTGTCATCAGTGCTAATACTAAATATTAATAATTTGTTGACCCCAAAGTGTTTAGAAATCACTGATGCGGACACACATTGGCCTTCTGAACGGCACGTGCAGATGTCAGGTGAACACCGCTGGCCCGCTCTGTGTCGGCCGTGCGCACATCTGTGCGTGTGCGTGTGTGCGCGTGTGTTTCTGAACATGAACTTGCCAGGGTTTTCATGAATATTGCATCGTTCCGCGTGTACCCAACTCACTTCGGCTCCTCTCTCTCTCTCTCTCTGTCTCTGTCTCTCTCTCTCTCTGTCTCTCTCTGTCTCTCTCTCTCTCTCTCTCCCCCTCTCTCTCTCTCTCTGTCTTGTTCTTTCTTTCATTTGTTCATTTGTACAGTCAGTCCTCACCATCAATAGAATCATCAATGCCGTTTAATGAGTGACATCTGAAATATAGCAACACGCCACACCTTTCGAGTTCATTGTTCTAGAGATAGCTGTACATATATATGTACATGTCACTGATACACAGTTAACCTTTATTTAATCATTCATGTATTTATTTATGCAATTACTAGAATTGTTATTTTTTGATTGGTAATTTAAAGGTTCATTGTAATACATACATCACACACCCACACACACACGCACGCACACACACACACACACACGCACACACAAACCTGCTGCAGTAAAACATGATCCTAATAATAACATACACGATACATACATACCCCAAGAAAGCAAGAAAGAACACACATAACCAAAATAAGGCCTTAAACATTGACTCTGCAGCTGATAGACGGATCGATAGACGGCAGCGGCGGTGGCTGCCGATGGACTGCCTCTCTGGAGGTCCTGTATCTGGGCAGACAGTGGATGCATTTCACCTTGGCTGGGCTCCTGGTCTCCTCCCATACGTCTTTATTAGCCAGTAACTGATGGGCACACGGCGGGACGTCTCCTGATGAGAGGCCTGCGTGTCACTGAGACTGATTTATTCCCAGCATTTGCTCTCTGGTCCTGCCAACTGACCCACACACACACACACACACACGTGCACGCATGCACACACACACGCGCGCGCACACGCACGCACGCACGCACGCACACACACACACACACACATACCGTCCCGTTCCCTGCTCCCTTCCCCTGCCCTCCACCACGGGGGCCAAGGAGGAGTACGTGTGTGAGTGCGTGTGTGTGTGTGTGTGCGGACTCTCGACACTGACGCATATAGACACGGATGCAGACAAACATAGTTCCACTCAACACATGCAAGTGCCTACAGGCATGCACTAAAGCACACATAGAAAGACGCCCATACACATGCAAGTCAAGAGCGTTCCCTTATTCTTGAACTCTTCCATTATACATGCACACACACACACACACACACACACACACACACACACACAACACGCACACACCGCTTTTGGACTCCAACACGCCCACAGCCTAACACCTTGGAAAGCTCCACTTACTCTCAGAATAGGATCACTCCCACTGAGATGCCCGTAACTTTAGATGCAAAAAGAAAAAAATAATCCAATCCTCCCAAGTCATTTCACCCCAAGCATTCGAATCGTCTTTCCGTCTCAGATGGGCGCGGGTGATGAAATGAGCGGGGGGGGTTTTTTTACACCTGCCATCAGCAGAAGCTTTCGCCGATGAGTTACGACAACATAAACAACCAAGCACTTTCCAATGAATCCCCAGATCACAAGTCCCATCTGTAGGGACAACAAGTTTGAAATGTTTGGGCAGAACACAGTATAGATGTCCTCACTATAGCGCAACATGGATCTTGTTGAGTGTTGCTGAGTGACCGGATCCTGATACCGTCCGAGGGAAGGAGAGTAGGAGAGGGGGGGGGGGGGGGGGGGGGGGGGGAATGGCGGAAGAGCCCGCTTAGATATTCATCTTCGCCTTTTGACAGAGGGACTGTGGTTTAAGGTGTTTTGCATGAGACATATTGCGTTTGCATGGGACACTGTGCCCTGTGTAAGCGCTGTACGTCATGTCGTGTGATATTAAGAAAATGACCCCCTTAGGAACCGTGTAGAAGAGGATGAACGGCGGAGATAGCACTAGTCCTTTGGAGCTTATGAATGGCGTGCAACACCGCTCATTTGAATGGCTCTGCGTCAGACTTTAGAGTGAACGAAACGACGGCTCCGTCGGAAAATAACAGTGTTGACATCACATTGACATCATTACAGATTGAGATTACCGTTATCTATGTATTGTAATGATTTACATTTACATCAGATTTTATTTTCATCATACATTATAATTCATCCATGTGATTCACTAAAACACATTCAGGTTATTCTTCCCCTCAATTTTCCAACTATTAGCAAAATAAAGTAATGGCCTATACACACAACCCAATATGTGTTCATTATAGACACAGATACATGTAAACGCTGTACATATGTGCTCTTCTCCCTCACGCGGCGTCCTTTGCGTCACTGTATAAAAATACAGTCGTTTGCCTGATGAGGTCATTAGATGATGTAAACAAGAAAATACACGAGACAATCACTCCCGTCACTTGTGGAAACCCCTAGCTTGTAGCGCTTCATAACCTACAGGCCGAAGCAGTCTGTTTTCGGGGGGGTACTAACGTGTTGTGTACACATTGATCACAGCAGAGGCTGAGGGTTGCGGAGACGCATGTGTTTCGCCAGACAGGGCTCTGTGGCAGACACAAAAGGCATGGGAGTGTGTCAGCTTTTAATTGTAACTGTCTTGCAGAATGGCTGTTGTTTTAATATCCTGTAAAGATTTTTATGTAATACACTTACTTGCGCCAGGCAGCCCCGAGCTAGAATCAATTCTACCCAAAGGATCTGCACCCCTCCTCCCCCCACCCACCCCACCTCACCCCTTTACCCCCCCCCCCACACACACACACACACACCCTCCACCTCCTTTCGTCTGAAAAGCCAATCTTGTTTTAATGATGCATGAAGAAATATTCAAGCATTGACATTACACTGTCAGGTTTCTTTGGAAAAAATCAATTAAGATAATACAGCTTTGACCCACTTATCCAGTTAATGCTTATTAGAGATGTAATATGATTTACTGTCAGCATTTATAATTCTTTGCATTTCATCCCATTAGCCTCGTGAATGTTTCACAGAGTGCCGCACGACGGTCACTTTCAGGGAAACACGAGTCACGACAAGCAGATAAAATGAAGTAGGAAGGAGTAACGGCATTGATTGGGATTGGTGGGCAGGTTAAACGTGGAGGCCCTGAGGCATTCTCTCTCTCTCTCTCTCTCTAGCGTAACATGACAGAGTGTCGAATACTGCCAGCCTGAGAAATTACACATTTTGTCATTATCATAGGAATCCAGCAGCAACGACCATTATTGTCATGTATCTGAGTTACCTTAATTGTCTTCGCTTGGCTACCTGTCATGCCGCAATATTTACGTTGATTAGGTTAACAATTTGTCATTTGCTGACTTTTCCCTTCACTTAAGATTTTACGTATTGTGATTAACAACCTTGTTGTTGTTGGGTTTTTTTTATTCTCGTGCAATTATATGGCTTTGTTTTGAATTTTAGATGGTGGTTCATTATTTGCTGGTCGTTGGGTGAAATGACATACTGACAGATAAACGTGTAAATTATACATTATAATGAATGAAAAAGGGCTACAAATATTTATACATTAGGCATATACAATGTCTCCCTTTCCATTTTTTTTTTTCAAAGAACAAAAAAACAGATATATCCAGGGGTGAGGAGATCACTGGTTCCTTCAAAATGGAGAATGTTAAGGCTGTTTTTCCTTGTTAAATGCCCTTTTCCCCCGTATTTAATTTTACACATTTTCTCCACTCAAGAGAACTAATTGTCTTGTTGAGATGAGGAAGTCAGACACTCAGGCAGTGATTCTGTCTCCCGGGCGGTCCTGACCTGATCCCAGTACAGCGCAGTGGCATTTTGAATCTGACAACATTGAACTGAGGGTACCATGCCATTTTGGGATTGCATTAATTTCTGTCGCAGACATGCGGCAGATTAGTAAAAATCAGTTACCTTTTGCAGTGGGTGAGTGATTAAAAGGTTGTACATCCTGTATAAAGTCATATAAAATGTCTAATTTCTTAAAACAGCTATACGTGGTACAGCTACAGCTACAACCAAGCAAGTGTGTATGAGAAATTTGTTCAAATGTATCCACATTTTG
>JAOPHQ010000589.1:175000-202500 GCA_030340625.1 Merluccius polli
TGCCCACCAAATCCCGACAAATCCCTATCCACCCAAGTACGACTCATCTGCTTGTCGTTCCAAACCCTACGCACAACTTTGTGTGTCACTGCGACGTTCGTAACAAAAAAAAAGAAAAACGTAAGAGGACTAAGCTGAGAGGAACCTTTCACTACTTAAAGGGTATTTTTGTTGTACTTTAGGCTCAATTTTTTGTATTTTATGTGACCTTTTTTTATTACACAGGTTAGTCTCAGTAGTCATGTCTCCATCTAATTGTCAAGCACATTTTTAAGAAAACTTTTGAAATGTCGCAACAATTAAAATAAAATGCGACTTAGGCGTGTTTCCATCAACTCGGAGCAAAGAAACGAGGCTACGCAAAGCATAGTTTTGTCAGACGTTGGCGGTATAGGCTATGTTACACATGGCTGTATAAACAGTAGAAGAATCAGAGGTTGCGAACCTGAAACAAAACCACCAACGAAACAAAATCTCCAGGGTTTGTCAAATCCTTTGGCGAGCATTTCATGTCGTAATTCCAGGTAGATGGTGGCACTCTGTTGCTGTTTTCAATCTAAATTTCAGCTTTCAATGGATTTTCTGCATTGGTCCACACGTACCTGTTGTTGCTACCAGCCATCGTAAAAAATGTTTTTTGCGAATTTGTGTGTTTGCAAAATTGTTTTTTCAAATGTTTCCATTTCCATCAACCTTTTCTAATGCAATACTTCAAAATGCACACAAAAATAAGTTGATGGAAACACAGCTACTGAGGCTAATATACTAATATGGTGACTTGGATGGAGAAGCTACCGTACTTTGTCATTTTAATTTCTATTAATTTGTGTTATTAGTCATTCTAGTGATTTCATTTTTAATGGGATTTTGTTCAAATTTGCACAATTATGTATTTGTTTCTATTTGGCATAAAGCAGAAATGTGACATGACAATTGATAGTATGATTATTTGTTTATGTAATCAACTGTATGTATCAGTTTAAACTGCATTTTATGTGAGGCTTTATTTAGCTTTTTTATTCTTCTTCTATTGTTTTTTTTTGTTGTGTTGATGTGACAGCTTCATTCACAACGATAACGTTGTTTGAGTCACCATATATCACCCAGATAGATCAATGGGGACAAATGATCCCAGAAACAGGAACAGGGCTTTATTTTTAAATTATTTATTTCATCCCTCAGTCATTAATTGCTACAGCATGTGGAAACAGGAGATAATCTAATCAATTTTCGTCCAAAAAAAAAAAAAGAAAAGGAAAATACAAACACAACAAGGAAGACATGGGAACAAAAAAGGGATGCAGGGGATTAAACGTTAAGGAAGCAACATTGAGAGAAACACCCCGATTGTTCTGAAGCGCTGTAAAACGCTAAAGCCTCTTTAGAATACATTGTTAAATTGTTATTCGGTAATACATTATCATGCATATTTCATACAGGAAGATTACTAAAACAGAATTGTGTCTGTATGTGTGTGTGTGTGTGTCTTTCCGTTGGATGTCTTTATAATTACACCTTGAAGCTATGGCGGTATCTCTCTCTCTCTCTCTCTCTCTCTCATTTTCATTTTTTTCCCTCTCTCCATATTCATGAAAAAAGCGGACTTGTAATTTGATGAAGGAGGGGGAAAGCTTGTGTTCTCAACTTCATTCAAACGGCATCATGGCGGCGTATTAAAGTGGGCATCTGTGTTCTCACCACATTAATCTCCTCAAGCACATTCCAGCTGCTATGATGTGCGGGGTGGAGATAAGTCTTAAACAGTCTAAAGCTATAAGCAAACCAGACAACTCTATTATTGGCTTCATAATTGCTTAATTAAACTTTTGTCACTAATCATTATGAGGGCAATAGAGCTGTTATACAGGGCTTTTTGTTGAGTGAAAGGAGGGAGGGGGAGAGAGAGGGGGAGAGGGAATCAATAAACGGTGTTGGGAAGCTGACCCCCCCACCCCCCTCCTCCTCCTTCTCCATCCATCCCTCCCTCCCTTTCCTCCCCTAACTATGTCTCTCTCTCTCTCTCCCCCTCTCTCTCCCTCCATCCCCTCGCTCTCTTGTGTGTGTGTGTGTGTGTGTGTGTGTGTGTGTGTGTGTGTGTGTGTGTGTGTGTGTTTTGTCCTACACAAATGAAATTCATAGCTGCCGGTTAGTGATCTGTAGGTCTGGAGCTTGGCTGATATGGGCCTCCATCACCATTTGAATTGAGGGGTATTCAGTAGCACATGAATATGCCAACAAATGGCAAACATAAATCTCTTGCATGAAGTACACCTTCTATCCCTTTATTGTGGAACAATTGACCCATCTAAAATGAATTCTAATGCCGGGGACAGCATTTAGATTTAAATTACACCACGGGCCCTCTGGACCTGAGAGATGGTGGCATAAAAAAGATTAATATGCTAATTATTTTTCCTCTCCCCCCCCTCCTCTCTCTCTCTCTCTCTCTCTCTCACTCTCTCTCTCTCTCTCTCTCTCTCTCTCTCTCTCTTTATTCCTCATTTGAACGTTGGCGACGTCGTTATTGTGAACCGTGTAAATAAGGGAGCTGTTTTGTCGAGGAACGACTGCGAGGTTGTCGACGACGTCGTCTACACTACTTCAGTGACATCATATATCTTCCCATGGCATGAGCCGTGTTCATTTTGGGCAGCGCATGTTTATGTATGTTTTTTTTTTTTTTTAATTTACATTCGCTTGAAGCAATTGAGGCAAAGGACGGTCAAATTTGGAGCGCTGCTAGTCAGATGCAATCATACAAGAGCATCCTGTAAGGACAACTTTGCAGGTGCATCTCTGTCTCTCTCCCTCTCTCTCTCCCTCTCTCTCTCTCTCCCTCTCTCTCTCTCTCTCTCGCTCTCTCTCTCTCTCTCTCTCTCTCCCTCTCTCCCAGGGGAAATATTCGAGTATCCATCCAAAGCAGTCTGAAGTAGCCCTAGATGGACCATTACAAGGGCTGTTGTGTTCCAAGGTTCTGCCAAATGATCATAGTCTAAATTATGTTCCTTTTTAATATCCTTTAATTGGTCCAAGCTTTGAACAAACAACTTTTCTAGCTTTGAATGAGTTTACATCCACAGCCAATTGGCAACAGTGCAACGGGGGGGCAAAAGCCTAAATATTTTGTTTTTATATATAATTTGTAGCCACTTTTAAGTTGGCTTAGCTTTGACAGCAAATTGAATGTTGGCCAAAATGTCGGGAAAAAATCTAAAAGCTTGTGAGTGTGTGTTACCGTGAGAATACGTGATAACATGGCTCAAATATCTGACGTTTCAGAGTAAGTACTGCACTAATGATGTATTGTATGTGCTATTGGTGGTACTCTATTGTACCACTTTTTTATTATTAGATTAATTTTTTTTTTTTTTTGCAATATAACAAAATGGTCACAGAGGTGCCCTTTTATTTTTATTTCCCATACTCCTTGGCACAACAATGAGATGTAAATAACCAACCAACCAACCAAACAAACGCAAACAGCGTGACAGCGCTATCATTACAAAGCTTGTTTTGTTTCGTTTTGTTGCTAAAGTAGATCATTTTAAAGTTATTTAAAAATAATTCCCACTCTTGGGATCTATAGGCTATAATAAAGGCTCTGGATAAACCAATTAAAATATTCCAAAAACTCTTAATAATTAAGATGAATCAAAGCCAACAAGATGATTTCAACACCATATCCATGCACCACCCCTTAAAAAAAAAACATTTAATATCACCTGGTAAATAAATTAACTTTTATTGTATAAACAAATAGCACTAGTGTATGCGTCTCAGTTCGGGAGCGCGCTCACGTTAATGAATTGCTTTCGAGAAAGCATCTGAAGACAGACTTAATTACAAGAGCCGACAGTTCTCGCATGATTATGCCATATATCCCCAACTGAATACAATTCTGCAGCTAGATAAACACATTTCATGGCAGCCTTTATGGCACTACTTTCTGGCCAGCCATTGATACCGCTGTTTATTTGCAGGGCTGCATGAAGCGTGGCAGGCATGAAAATGTGGCATTAAAAGTGGAATCCTTCATTTTCATCTCATTAAAATAAAGAGAGGGAAAAAGAAATGGACAAATGCAAATATGAAACCGTGAGATTTTTTTTATGATGCTTAGCCTCCTCGTCCGCTTCTACACACCGTAGCTTATTCTTCACAGCGGTGTTATTTTTCATTGGTTGGTGGATTACCGAACATGGAGGAAGTAACCTTTTTGAGAGTGATCTCTGAATATGTGAGATTGTGTTGTTATCACCTGTTTAAACCATTTAGACAACAATGATAGCGCATGGGAACGATTTTTCACAGCTTTTCTCCGTTGCCCACGTTTTATGAGCGATGAACTTTGCAACATTTCTGACATAGCTCGCGTGTTACGGCACCTCTTGTGTTGCCGCAATAAAACACAAAAAGTGAAAATGAATATGAGCCCTGAGCACATTTAAGTATTAAAATATGATACAGATTTTATTTTATAGATTTATTTGCTGGGTGCCTTGTTCTGGGGCGAAACAAGCTGCCCATTGTGTTTTACATGCGAGTTGGTTTGCAGCTGCGATCCTTTGCCACAAACATTAGCGTTGCCATACGGGGGGTGTGTGTGTGTGCATGCATGTGTGTGTGTGTGTGTGTGCATGCATGTGTGTGTGTGTGTGTGTGCATGCATGTGTGTGTGTGTGTGTGTGCATGCGTGTATGTGTGTGTGTGTGTGTGTGCATGCGTGTGTATACGCCTGTCTGTGTGAGTTTGTGTGCATATGTATGTGTGTGGGTGGGTGTGTGTGTGCATATGTGTGTGGGTGTGTGTGTGCGTGTGTGGGTGTGGGTGTGTGTGGTGCTGAGCACCCTGGCGACAGTGCCCACACCCAGGGCCCGCCACCTTCCTCCTACACCTCTTATTTTCAGTCTGGGGACTTCAGTCTTCGGCGCAAATGTCTGTTTTTGAGTGAAACAATACAAAGAGCTCGTGGACAGCTGTGTTTTAAGCAAATCCCCTGCAATTACAGGGCTATGGGAGGTCCATAGGAAGGATGGCCGCATGTGTTCCTCATTTGTGTTAGTTTGATGTTGACATGGCATGCTGGCAGACTACTGCCCTTTACTACCCACTTGTATTTTTTCACCGTTTTATTGTGAAACCGATCCACAAGCCGAAACTAATGAAAATAAACCGTGGGGGTGCTAGTGTGTGAGGAACAGCGAAACCACGCTGTTCCCTCGCGCGGCGAGCACGACGCCGTTTGACATCGCACAGAACTAGCTCACTGAACTTAATACACTGCTAAATCCCTTGAAACAGATATAATCATATTGAGACAATCTCTGAGCCGACGAGCAATATCACACTCGCCTCGCTACCGTGGCACCTTCTCCACCACGCCATGTGTGTCTGAAGTCTCCTTTGTCGCGTCCAAAACAAGACAAGAAAAGCTTCAACGTGCCTCTTTTAAAATGCAATACACACAAGAGGAAATCGTTTAATTGCACGTGTGCGGCCGGCCAAATCCGTGAGCATTCTCATAAAACTGCTCTCCCTCCTGAGACATATCATTAGTACCTTTGTAGCCGCCAACAAAAGGTGTAACCACGTTTCTGACTTGATAGAAGTAGCCCGGTCAATTAAAATAATTATAGTATTTCTATGATAATATGCAATGTCTGGGAATTTTGAAACATTCAGGGATTTTCACATTTGAAGTCCACCATCTACTTTTCCTAGAAAGTCGCTAATTATAAAGAAACAGCGTATATTCATGGGGTTAGGATTAGCCGTTTGTGTGCTGTGTATCCTAAGCAGGGGTTTGGCGCCAAATATGGATCTGTAATGACTGTCATCATTACTACCATCATCATGAGTCTAAACTCAACCATGTTAGCCGCTATCCTTACAGCCTTCGACGGGCACAAACATTTGTGACACGCTCCCTCGACAACCCCTGTGGACTCTCAAACCCCCACCCCCCCCCCCCCCCCCCCCCCAAACACCTTAACCCCACTACACACACACACACACACACACATACACACATTACTGTGCCAACTGAGCCAGTTCAAGGCCCTGGCTTGGTGCTGCGCTATTAGCGCCTGAGGCCAGCCAGCCAAATGTTTGCTAACCGAAATTCCCGAAGACGGACCCCCATATTTTGGTTGCGTGGGGGTCAGCGCCTCAGCCATATTGTTAAGATGATTGTCCCGCCAGCCTTCTGTCAGGCCCTGGCGCTTGGCGGCGTGGCGGCTTGGCGGCGTGGCGTCCGCCTGGCTCTCCCTGGCCCCCGGAAAAGCAGCTTTGCTGTAGGCCGCTCTGAGGCTTTAAAAACCCCCTTATTGTCTCTCTCTCTCCCTCTCCCTCTCCCTCTCTCTCTCTCTCTCTCTCTCTGTGCTTCTCTCTCCTGGCACGCCCATCTCTCTCTCTCTCTCTCTCTCTCTCTCTCTCTCTCTCCATCTCTCTCTGTGCTACCTCACAGGATTGCCTGGAGAGAGACAGAGAGAGATGGAGAGAGAGAGAGAGAGAGAGAGAGAGAGAGAGAGAGACGGAGAGAGAGAGAGAGAGAGGGGAGCCAAGCACATTCAAGGGCTCGGTCCAACATATCATGATCTGCATAGGCTTTCACGGCTGCTCTGCATCCCCACAGCATTGTTTACCACCCCTGCCCCCCCCCCCACACCCCAACACCCCCACCCCGCCCCAACACACACACACACACACACACACACACCACCAGTACCGCCAGTCCCCCCCCCCCCCCCTTACCCCCCCCAGGCCCTCCCTCTCTCTGGCAGCGTGTCCGTTTGAACAGAATTTCTACAGTACAGGGGAATGGGGGGGGGGGGGGGGGGGAGGCTGCAGATTAAAGGACACATATTTGGTACACTTCCTTCTTGGTTTCTTCACGGTGTCGCAAGGAAAAGGAAAAAAAAAAAAAGCACAGCACAACATTTTAATCAAGCCATTTAGGGGAGGAGTGGCCATTTCTTTTATGGTTTTGGAGGCAAAATTGAGGTTATTATTAGGAGTTCCAACAAAACATAGTGTATAATTGTATAACAGGCCGGATAGTGCAAACAAATGTAAACAGCAAATTATGCATTTACTTTTGTTTTTCGTTTTTTTTTTTCTGTGTTTTTTTTGTTTGTTTGCGTTACACTGTGGAGAGCTCGGCTCCATTACAGCTAATAGAATTGAACGTGGACCGGCGTGCACGTACGTGCGCCGCGCGGCGTGTGCGCGCCTTCGGCTGCAGATAGGACAATTAAGTCGAAGATGACACCATTACCTAGCAGTAAAAAGGGCCACTTTATGAGTGGATTCCTTTAATCTCGCCTCCTCCATAACATAACCTATTGTTTAGCTCTGTGTCTGTGTTGGTGTGTGTGTGTGTGTGTGTGTGTGTGTGTGTGTGTCTCTCTCTCGCTGTCTTCCCATCCTCTCTCTCTCTCTCTCTCTGTATCCCCCCCATCCCCCCCAGAGAGGAATACACGCCACCCTCTCTGTCGGATTCATCACATGACTCCCATCCAGGTGTCGTTAACCCCTTCAAATCACCCACCTCACCCACCTCCTCCAGTATGAGCGTCCCCCCCCCCCACCCCCCCTCCCCTGGAAGCCCCCCCCCCCCCACCTCCTTGTTGTCGCCATGGCAGCCCGGTGGTGCAGCCACAGCCAACCGGGACTCCAAAGGATTTTTAGATTGTCCAAATATTTACCGTGCTGTGTGTCTGAGAATGTGTGTGTGAGTGTGTGTGTTTTTGCGTGCGTGTGTTTATGCTGTGTGTGTGTGTGTGAGGCTCCCGTGCCCACACTTGTTTTGTGTGAGTAGACTGTATTTGTCCATGTGTGTGTCTGCTCCATGTACATGTGCACACACATACACAGACATGAGGAGTGTGTGCGTGTGTGTGTGTATGTGTATGTATGTGTGCGTGTGTCTGTGTGTGTGTGTGTGTATATGCGTGCGTGCGGGCTTGTATGTGTGTGTGTGTGTGCGTATGTGTGTGTGTGTGTGTGTGTGTGTGGGGGGGGGGGTTCTCAGAGAGAGGGGACTCATTTAGGGGCCCCTCTCACTCCTCTCTCCTCAGCTGCTCCCTGCCTTCCGCAGTAATTAGCCTAGCGTGGCAGCCACCTCTCTCTCTCTCTCTCTCTCTCTCTCTCTCTCTCTCTCTCTCTCTCTCTCTCTCTCTCTCTCTCTCAAGCGTCTCCGACTGGGAGAGACACTTGACACGGCAGACATCAGAGAGATTTTTCAGGAAAAGGCTCTTGCGGCGTCCCAACAGCTCTTAATTAACCACTTAGGTATCCCCCCCTTGCTCTCTCTCTCTCTCTCCACCTCTACCTCTCTCTCTCTCTCTCTCTCTCTCTCTCCACCTCCCTCTCGCTCTAACTCTCTCTCCATCTCGCTCTATCCCTCTCTCCCCTACCTCCCTCTCTCTAACTGTCTACCTCTCTCTCCCGCCGGCCCGACGCGTTCCAAGTGGCGAGGAGGGGTTTGTGTGCCACGGTGCTAAACACCGAGGGGGGAAGCGGTGCGCTATCAAAAGATCTGGGTAAATTGAAGGCTTGTGTAAATTATTTTTAATGATTCCCTCCTGGCACATCATTATGTTTGTAGTTACACACGGGCACTTCTGAGACGCCTCGTCTTCGAAGGTCATCAACGGGACCAACTGTGGTGAGCTGCTAGTCTGCAAATGGCTTATTAATTAGCGCTGTGGTTTTACATAGCTGTGAGCTCTGATAGTATGGAGTGCAGGCATTGTAATTGCGCGGGCATCCAAAAAATGATGAGGAGGATGATGATGGGGGTGATGATGATGATGGTGATAACCCATCTCCGGGCTACTTATGCAAATTGCCCTCCCATATTAGAAAATCATTACCTATCCAAACACCGCAACATTCAGCCGCTCTGAATTACAATGATGGATTTTATGATAATTGCGATTTAATTCTCTCCCTCTTCACTCTCTATCTCTCTCTCTCTCTCTCTCTCTCTCTCTCTCTCTGCCTCTCTCTCTCTCTGTCTTTTTCTCTCTTTTGCTCCTGCCTGCATGGAATTGTAAAAATGATTTGGCCATTGTGCAGAGCTATTAATTTTCTATTAGTTAAAGTTGAATGGATTGGTTTAATTAATTCCCCCTGAATTGAAATGTGTAAATGTGGAACTGAAATGTGTCTGTTACGTTGTCTTTGTCTAGGTGGACTTCATTGAGTGTTACGCAAGATCGTGTATCATGTTGTTGCGGGGCAGATACGCAGATGGATACACATAATACAAGCTACTGATGTACATGTTAAAATGTGGATGGCTTTAGAGCCATTACCAAAAAAACAATACCTGATACAACTAGACAGGATTGTATGAACAGCCCTAAAGGCCAAAGCACACACGGCCGTGTCGGGACGGACGCAAAATAATTTTTTTGCATCCTAAAAATAGACTTGAGTGCTATTTAGCATGCAAGCCAAGCTAAATCCGTTAAAACAATACGATTGTAGTTATTGTTTGTGTGGTGTGGTCGAATATGAGGCGAAATTTGCCCTCCGTTTGCGTTGGGCTTAAATAGTTTAGACTATAGTTTATTTAATTAGAATGAATTACTTACATGTAGTTTAGCAGACACAAATGCATATGCAAATACATTTTAAATCCTCCCTGTTAAATAAAAACAAAAAAAATACCTTAAAACTAAAAACTAAAAAAGCATAACATTTGAAAGGTCAGCATTGCAGAAGCAGTCATCAACTTCTGGGGAAGGCAGCAGTTTATTTGGAGGAAATGTCATCTTTCCAGTCCAATGTCAAGAGCGACTGCGGGGTGAATGTAATTATCAACAAAGCGCGCCACTCTAACAAGTGCTTTGTAGTGGCGGTCTTCAGAGAGTCCAACCGCAAACTTTGCATTCACGAGCCGGAGCGAACAGTACAGCGCTCTCGCCATAACCTTGATGAATTGTGCATTTCACCTTAGGCTACGGAGATACATGAACAACCCAGGATCATTACATTAAAACCGGTTGAAAGTTCCCCCTCCTCCACCACTTTCAAACAGATCAAACGGCTACGACTACCATTTTTTTTCCCCCGTCTCAATTATTTTATTTTTTGTAATTTTTTCCCAGACTCTCGTCTCGTTACATGAGCATTTCGTAGACAGCGCAGACCGTGACACGCAAAGCTTTCAGACAATGACGGAGAGAAGTTTGTTGAACCCTTCTTCAGGGCTGATATCTGGTACTAGGGGACAATGTCTCCCAGTGGTGGCCCCCACAACAAGAGCCACCGGGACGAAGCTGTGATTCATCTCTCTCTCTCTCTCTCTCTCTCTCTCTCTCTCACTCACTCACTCGCACTCTCTCGCTCTCTCAGCCATTTTTTTGGTATGCTGACAGTGGCCCAGGATGCAATCAACATCTGCTAATTTTCTGTCTATTAACCGCGTTGTCGTAACACACGCTCGCAATGTTTTGTTTTGTACAGCTGAACTGAGCCTTATGACCCTCATCCATCATCTGCATGTCATATTTTTATGTCTTGTATCTGCAATATCCCGCAGCCCAAAGCAAGCATATTACAAGGCCGTGTTTAAGTTATTTGCCAGCTGCTCGAGTTATGCCCAGCTGAAGAGGTCATTGTGTTTCTCCTCCCTCCCTCCTCCTCTCCTCTACTCTTCCTCTCTCTCTCTATCCCTCAGAACATCTCACTGTGGCACAGTCAAAGCCAAGTATAATACAAACCGTATGTCCTGTAAAGCTATCCTTTGCATCGACTGTGTCTGAATATTTTAACAGGCACCGCGTCACGTCACATCCCGCCGCGGCGCACACACACCCACACACGTACGTGCAGGCTCACATGCACACACAAACACACACATGCACACGCGCACACACACGCACACACACGCACACACGCACACACAGATTGAAACTTTATATTCAAATGAATGCTATCCATGATAAGGCATTACATTAGCCATAGCCACATAGCCATGCATTTGAAAAAAAACATGGTATCCGTTTAAATGTTCTCAATTTGAATACAAACAATGTACACACAGGTGCTGGAATCAAATACAAAAGGCGTTGCAATAAATGAATGAATGGATCAATATAAAGTCCAGCTGCTTGCATTTCATTGCCATAAATCCTTAATGGTTCGGACGTAAACATGTCTTTATTGGAGCCAAATGTTCTGCCTGTCACGATGCAGCAATGCCATAATATGCACATCATGCCAGCCGGAGCAACAGCCATTCAAGAGCTGCTCCATTATTACAGAGTCTTAGTTCCCATACTTTAAATCAGACTTGAAAAGGCACTTGTATTAATCGTACTTGTATGTATGCGTATATTTATAAATACACCAGGCCACATCCACATTGTAATGTGCCAAGCCTTTTGAAACCACAGTTTATCTGTTACTTTGGCTGGCAGAAATTAAAATGATTTCTTCTCTCCTCAAGCACTTTCTGTTTACTTGTTTTTAGTTGTATAGCAACCTACCCTTCCTCACCCATTATTTCCGGGGGGCATATATGTGTGTGTGTGTGTGTGTGTGTGTGTGTGTGTGTGTGTGCATGTGTGTGTGTATATAAATAGCCAGTTAAGCGCCGATAGCCGGTGCTCATTGTGAAATAAATGTTCTCAGAGTGTCCTCTTGAGTATAGACAATGCACATCAGCGCACACTGGGGAGCCCTTCCTGTCCCCCCCTAACCGACACTGTGATGATAGACACAGGCAGTATTTTCCCTTGTTAAGAAAGGGCCCTGTTTATTCTACAGGTAACGATCCGAAACCAGCAGACATTCGCCCCACAGGAAGAGGGTCGCTCACTCAAGTTTGTCATCTCATTTCGACTGTGAAATCCATTATGGCTTTCTGTTTTTTTTCGTCCTTGTGCAGCATGAGTGGTATTTGTTATTTTTTGTCTTTTTTTTTTTGCAATGTTCAACTTCGTACAGAAGCGGTGTGTGTGTGTGTATGTGAATGAGTGGAAATGCATGTTAATAGTTATTTGTGAATGCTAATCCAAACAGGTTGAATCGCTGTGTGTTGAAGCAACCACTCCAGGTGGCAGAAAGATTCAAAGGTCTTATCTTGCTTTGTTTTTTTTTTCATATTTAATGTATGAGTTCAGCTTGAGAATTTTGCATCACAAAATAGGTATTTCCGATCCTTAATTTTTCTTTTTTGGGGGGTTTACAGAATGCATTTCTCAATGTGTGTGTGTGTGCGTGTGCATGTGTGTTTGTTTTCACGATGCCGGCAGTTTTTTTTTTGTTTTGTTTTGGGTTTTTTTGGTGCGCCATGTGAAAATTAATCTCTCGCAAAAATAAACAGTGGAGCACAACAACTAATACAGTTAATTGTCTTGGAGCTTGTCTGGCTGCTGCCTCTCTAACAGCTGGTCCTACTGGCTCATGGCACCATTTCAGCCAGCCTCTGAGATAATAACTTTTGCATCTGCCAAAGAAGTGGCTGTTACTGCCCACAGAATTTACAACTCGCGAGTGGAAACAGAGACTCCGACAGTATTTCCTATGCAAGGGGGCCCTTTGAATTTTTATTAATGTAATGCAAACACAGGCCTTCCAACACATTAAATTGTTGATGTTATGCGAATACACTCCGGAATTGCGGATCCTCATTAACATTATTTGCATGTTAATCTGCATCTTTTTAATTAGTGATATTATTTATGCACATAATTTTTGCCTGGTGATGCCAAGTCGCAGGCACATTAATTAATCTACAGAGATGCCAAACTGTTTTTCCTCCACTTTTATTTGTTTACACCGTGTTCTGGATTCAGGGGGAAGTTGGGGGGGAAAAAAGAGGAAAAGAAAAAAAAAATAGAAAAGAAAAAACGCCTTAAGATGAAAAAAAAGTACAGCGACAAGATTAACTAAAAGGCCTTTTTGTTTTCATAATTCATATTGTAATATTAGCCAAATGTCATGTGTGGACCCCTAACCACACACACACACACACTGATGCCCTATCTTCCTCCTCTCTCCCCCTCTGAGATGGGTTATTCAGTTACAGCACCTTGATGTATTATTAAAAGCCATAATGGACTCCTGAGGTTTCCCTTGGTTCTCCTCTTCGTTTACAGAATATAGTCAGTGTTATTCTAATCTCCCTACAACACCGCCATGCATAGGCAATGAGGACCCCCACCCTCATAACCCCCCCCCCCCCCCCCACCACCACCACCACCACCACCCTTCTTTGCCTCATCCATAACCACCTACTGCAGAGCGCACAGGTGAGATTATACACTCAGATAAACATGAAACTTGACATAGGATCACACACACACACAAACACACACCTTCTGAAGTGAAGACATCAGATACAATGATGTTTTAAACAAAACAAACGCAGACATACAACTACGGCTGCATCATCTGTATATATGTATATATGGGTGGTGGGGGAGGGTTGTGATTCAAGAGGTCCTATATGTTATATCCAATTAAAATTAGTGACACAAATGTGTCAACATACAGTCGGTGCTTCTACATGTGCGCTACGACGTACTATGTACACCCTCTTTTACAATAACTCTTTCATTCAAGAGGTTATCATTTCCCCCAAAAAAATATCAATTGTATTTGTTTGCATTCATGGTATCCATTGATTCATATACAGTATGTCTATTATTTGCGCAACTTTGTGACTACAAGAACAACATGGTGTAGTACAGCCCCCCCATGATTGGGGAATAGTATTTCTGGATCTCTGTCTGTTATTTCACTTCATAAGCCTGTTAAGTTAAGAATAACTGACAGCCATCCACTTAGTGGGCCATGGGTCACCCTGTCAGCCGTAAACACGTCCGTATACACATCTGTTTTTCACAATTTTTGTGGTCAGGATTTTTTGGGCGGGGCTTAATGGTGGCTCAATGACACACTGGAGCCAAACTTAGCATTGCCCCGCCCCTAACATATGACAACTAGAGCGCATTAGCGTCAATGGTTCTCCCGCTCAATCGCAACGAGGTTGATTTTCGGGGAGGTCAGTGTCCTCCGACAAATCAGATTCTGGCTCTGGTGGCTCAAACATGTTCGGCTGCACAAGTCCAATAACACTGCTAGAAGGTGCATCCATTTTTCAGGTCGTAGTGGTATTGGACACTTGAGAGAGAGGCTTGTAATGGTGTTCGGGGTTCAGCATATTAAGATCTCCATTACCCTGGAAATTAACCTGACATTTATTTTTTCAAGCTTCCTTTTCAGTAGATTAAGTATATCGCTTGGTAAAAGCCTCATCGAAACCAGACCAGCAAAGTCTTTCCCATTTAGCAAGTACCTGAGAAGTCTTTAAATGTACCCCCCTCTCCCCATATTTCCATTGTAATGTACTTTTTCTGTCTGGGTCCTAATTTGGTTCCAGAAATGCTGAGGACTTTGGATTTCATCTATATGTATACCTGTCCCATTTGATATAGACGTTTATAGTACTGAGCTATGCATAGAATACCAAAGATCCTGCAGCTCCTTATTCCAATATGGTTTACTTTGCTTTACTTTGCTTATTTGATTTGGGAGTATATTGTTTATCCTGCGAGTATTTTCCCATTTCATCATGTACTAATTTACAGAGATCACCATACCACCTGTCTAGCTGCTCCTGTGTTGCAAAACTAAATTTGCAGTCTGTCCACCAAGTCTGTCAGCGCTTGACGTCTCATATCGGAACAAAGAAAATAATTTGGTAACTTTCTGCATACGCTTCTTGTACAGCGTTTGGGTTGTCGATCACTCTCTAGAACTTACTTTGGCCAAGTTTCATAGCCTACAAAAAAGTCCATTATTAACAAAGAATGGTCAGGCAATTAGCTATTAAATCTAAAATTTGATTTGCTGTTACCAGTTTGAACAGGGTGAATATTTTCAGGCACTCATTAGGAGTTGCTATATAGTCTACGACCGCTTTTCCTTTTGTTGATACCGAAGTATTGTTGTCATTAAGCGGGCATATTCTACCTTTTTTTAAGACACAAGTCTAGAAATTATATTAACAATTCCCTGTGTTTATTCACCAAGTCAGCCAAAACAACTCTTAGTGGTACCTTGTCAATCTCTTTCAAATAATCATCTAGGTGACCAACTCAACTTTTTAGGTATCCACAAACATAAATAGCCTCCACCTTAGTACATAAAGATATTTGATTCAATAAGTGACCAAAGAAACTGGATGCATTTCTTCCCCAGGGAGACGTGTCTGGAGAAAAGTAACATGTAAAAACTACATATCCCATATCTTTAAACAAACAAACTGCAAACCACCGATTCCACCTCAACATTATATGAATTTAAGAGGTCAGACTTAACACAAGTACTACCTACATCCCCTGAACCCGTTGGGGGATTGACATGCTTTTCTATATTGTTACCATACCATACATACCCTTCAATGTCAATAGAGTCCTCTCCCGTTAAATGAGTTTCATTTAATGTAAATCTGGCCGTAGGTGGTTTAGAGTTACTGTTCTTAACTCACAGCTCCTGGATGTCCATCCATTTAAGTTGCAATGAACTAAAGAGAGATTATTGGAGTCAGACTCATTGCAGGTGCAGTTCAATCCTCTTTTCTTCCTGACCGTCTTTCCCTGTTGGTCTCTTCCTGTGTTTTCCGAGTCCTGTCTAACTACTCGGCCGTTCCCAGTTATGAAAAAGTCCTTTCCAGATGGTATCTCTCCGAGGAGGGTTCTGAAGTTGCAAATCGGTCAGACGCTCAGTGTGTGATTTGGCTGATCTAAGACAGACATTGCTGAATGTCTCATTATCCCTAAGTGTCTTTTTTGTTGTTGCAACACTTCCAGTTGGATTCATTTCCACCTGGATCAGCCCCACACCACGTTCTCTGGCTTTCATCAGCTCCGTGACCACGATAGCTGGTACAGGATCGCACCGCAACTTTTTCACTCTCTCCATAAAATCCTCGCCCTCTTCAAACAGCAGGCCCGAAACAATGATGGAAACATCAGGGTCAAATTGAATGCGCCTAGGTCTTGTAGTATTCATGTTTATTTCCATCTGATCAACTCACGCTCTCAGGTGCCCTATTTCCAGATCCATGTTGTCTTGGATTTCTTTGGACTTTTTTTTGCAATTCTGCTTTCATGTCATCTTGGTTCTCCTTCACCAGCTTCACTAATCTTCTTCAGCTCCTCCATTACAATGGACATGCTGTCGTTTGGGTCTGTCTCTTTTTTACCGCAGCTAGTTTTAATGCATACAAGATATATAATATATATCTTGGGAAGATGCCAAACGCTAAATAAATGTTGTTTGTTTGTTTTTTCTTCTCAATTTGTTTCCTCAATTTGTTTGGACTCACTCCACACCGCGTACGACTGGTGTAAATGTATGTTTGTGTGTGTGTGTATGTGCATGTGTTTGTGTGTAAAACATGTATGTGTGTGCGTGGAGGGGGGTAGGGGGTGCTGCGATGGTCAAGTTCGTGTGGGTTACAAAGGACACAGCGAGACGGCTGTATCTCATAATGGCCTGGAACGTTTATTCAGATTTTCTGCAGCATCTGTTAGATGAGGTCGTAGTAACCGTAAGAACATGATATCCACAGCTGGACTGCTTTCACAATGTCCAGGAGAGAAAAACAATATATTAGCAGAGATACTGAATCATTACAAAAAAAGATGCTGTTTCTTCTCTTCTTTACTGTGTTGCCCTGTCAGAGAGTTGTCTCTTTTTTTTTTTAAATGATGTCTTGAATTGGTCATGCTTTTTAAAAGGACAGGCCATAAAATGACATGTTTGGATATGGGTGGATGAGTCATTGCGGTCATCAAAGTCTCATCGGAGGAGGCCCTTGATTTGTAACAGTTCCTCCTCTTCCTCGCCTGCGAACAAAGTTATTCTGTCATGATAATACTAAAAGCTTGAGCTTTTTAACTTCAGAAGGCGCCCCCCACCATCCACCCCCGACCCCCCTTCTTTACACCGCCTTATTTTTCTATCCCAAAGACAATGAAGTTAGTGACAACATCGGGCAAATCCTTCTGGAGAGGCTTGCAAAAGGAATTTGCAGGCTTACAATGCACAGCCAGTGGTTGAACTGATACAGCAGGTAATTTGGCATATCATGTCCAGAAACCAGATAGCTCGGAGAGAGAGTGATGGACAAATTAAAAGAATGACAAAGAAAAGAGAGAAAGAAAGAACGAAGGAAGATGGAAGAAAGGAAGAAAGAAAAACTTGACCAAGAGGAGAAAAAAAATCTGGTGGGAAAAAGGGCCGAGCAAAATCTTGGCATTCCTCTCTCCATTCACATGAAACTGATAAGTGTGCGTTTCCATTTTGTTACTAGCCTCCACCTCTACTGGACTGGGGTGGATGAAAGTGGCCTTTGTTTCTGAGACATCTATGTGATGTGTGTAGGAAATTCACAACAAATGGGGTATGTGTGTATCACACTGAAGTGATAGAATAGAAGAACTGGCCTGGGGTCAAGCTCTAACATTGGCATATGAAGTAGAGACTGTATACAATAGGCATTCGAATAACAGATAATACAACTTTTGACATCGAAATAAATCCATGCAATTGTGTCGTGCTGTACAAATCAAATCAGAACACATTGAAAAATATAATAACATCTCATGTGGAAATAAGAGACCTCCTCCCTTTGGAAGACGTACACTGGCAGCAGTGTGCCCCACAACCTCCTCACGTTGACTCTCAGGAGGCTCAAAAGACAATTTGTAATTATTGCGAACAATCACGTGAGGAAAGTGATAGGCCTGCCTTTGAGGAACCCGCCGCCAGTTTAAGATTTCCACGGATGTTCTTGTTGCCCCCATCGTGGCAACGCAAGATGGAGATGTTCTCTTGACCTCGGTAACAATGCGCTAGACCGGCACCACTCATCATCATCATCATCATCATCATCATCATCATCATCATCATCATCGTCGTCGTCGTCCTCATGGTAATCTACACAAAAGGGCTTGATTTCCCCCGTGTCATGGGAGGGCCCTTAAAATGGGTTTTTAATCCTAAACTAACCATGCTGCACATTACATATAGTGTTCAGGTGAAAGCTCCTTTCCGCCGGCCTATTATACCGAGGGGGGAGCTGGGTCTGTAACCTGAATCACTGGAAAAAAAATAATGCGCTAAGTCGCCAGTACTGTATAGGCGTTACACCACAACAATGTGTGTCTTTCTTTCTGTTGATGCCACCGGCTCCTCTTTGATGCTCGGGCCTCTGAAACCAGTGAGCGCCACGGGCTATTTTGACTGAATGGCCCGTCTGTCTGGCCCTGTTTGTTTTCAACTAATTGCCTCAAGATCTAATAAGTTAGTGATGATGTACAGCGAATCACCCGTGACCCCCTTGCCAAGAGAAATATTATGTCGCACACTAAAACCCGCCCTGGGTAGCAGGTAGGCCGGCTCTTTATCAGCTCTAAGTAGTCCAAGTCCCCCCCCCCCACCACCACCACCACTCACCCCCAAAGCCCCCAAAGGTTTCAAATGTTTGGGTCAGTATGTGTTAAAGTAAGGTCATGGGAGCCCTGTAATTACGATATCATGCAAGGCATTTAGGAGGAGAAAGGGGGATCTGAGCGAGCAGGCGGGGCCCCGGGGCCAAGTGACACTATAGCTGTCCACCGTCTGGGGCTTGTCTCCCAGACATTCATCCCAGCCAATCAATCGCTACGGTGGTAGACGTGAAAACGCCAAGGTGTTCCGTTTTTGTTCAACATAGTTGAATTTCTGACACAGTTAATACTAAGCAAATTATACTAATTATTTCATTCAGCATTACATGGAAAGCAAAACAAACACATTTTAATGCATATACAGTATGTGTACTGTATATTTATATGTACTGTATGTATGTTTATGTGCCGAATGTATATTGGGTTACTATGTAATTATGATTCAAACGTATAACATCTCCCTCCCTGGAGTGATACACTTGATGTGAATGTGACTCTATGGCTCTCTGGCTTTATATATATAACATTTCCCATGCAGTAAACGCACGCAGAAAAAAATATTCCCGATGGAGCCCTGTCAAGCAAAATGGAGTCAAAAGCCCAGCGAGTGTCCCTGCGGCTGGTGTAAAAACAGTCGCCTCTCAGCACCTTTAAGTAACTCTACAACAGCCATGTTCACAGTTGAAGTGAGTCGACCTGTTACCGAAAGCTTCAAATCACTACCCCCATGCGTGCGTGTGTGTGACTGGGGACTGAAATGATAATACATTTAAAAAATAAATTTTCTTTAAAAAGTATGTCTAAAGAATGACAAGTAAACAAAGAGCAAGTCTGCAGGACCTGATTTTCACCCATTTTTCGGGGAGGGGGGGGGTTGCAAATCATTTTACATTTCTTACCGTGGGCTATAAATGTATGTAATTGCTATATAAACACACCATTTATATCACCGGTTACATTTCAGCGGTAAACACGATAGCCGATTTGGTTGTTATTTATCGTCTGATTTTGTTTTCGGTGAAAGAGGAACACAAGTTAGTGGAGATAATAGCAAGGTTACCGCACTAACTCGCCACGGCTCATGCATTTTGATTGCATGTATTTCTCTGAGAGTATTTATTTCTCTTCAGCAAAGTATCTATGACCCCGCTACCCCAACACACACAGGCACACACACACACACACACACACACACACACCTCCTGCTTTTATTTTCTGAACGACAGACAGCAGTCCGAGCCAAAAAGCCATTTCACCTGCATTAAGACACAATGAATTATTCATAAACCCCAATTATTTGGAATCATTTATGCAAAGAGTGTCACACAAGGCATACATAAAGCATTAAGGATGGTTAACCCATAAAGGAATTGGCCACTAGGAGAGATATGGAAGGTCGTACCTAAGGCAGTTTCTTGTCTTTCTTTCTCTCCTTGTTATTCCACATGGCGGTAAAACTACGTCGCTGACCTAGGGTATATAAGGCGCTGGGGCAATTTCCGTGTGTTGATGTGTGACAAAGCTTAAGTTACCTAATCTAATTATGCTTACTTTGACAATTCATAAGAAAGGAGGAAAGGGGGAATTTAAAATGGTTATTTTTTAAAAATGGAAATCCACTATGAACCATCTTCCACATATTCTACAGTTGTAGAAGATGTCAACCATCTTGTTTGACAATTTGCCGGCCTATGGCATACCACAGTGCCAGGGATCTCTAAATCACATTGCATCGCCAACCTACATTTCTCCTACGATGCCCTTATCTAAACAAATGCAATGATGGCTGGTTTTTTTTTAGTGTTGTTGTTGTTGTTGTTGCTGCAGTGGTTACAGCTTCCCGGGAGATGGACTGTCCCTCCTTGGTTGGTGACTATCTTCCCTCCACCCCTGCTAATCCTGTCTTAGAAGGCCCTCTGTTAACAGGGATAAGGCATTGGCCTGGTATCCTAGGCTAGTAAGCTAAAGCTTATGTACAAAATGCTATTCAAGAGGCGGCGCCTGCAGCTATTGGGGGCCGCGTAGATGTCCATATCATTCAGCCAGCCTAAATACGGAGGAATTTAGCCGCGGCTAAATCTCACACACTGACGTGGACATGCTCACAGATAAGGAACATGGGGGTCTAAGCGGGGGTCTTAGTTGGAATCAAATTGATGCGTTATGTAGAGTCGGCAACGCAGAGGTCTGCCGAGGTTTCCCAAAGACGACAGCCTCAAACTTTACAGTGCAACACAGGGCCTACTGTTTTAAAACTCACACAAACCGTCACACTTTGCTTTACCTTTATACCCGTCGTAATGCTCATTTCAATCCTTGTTTCATATTGTAAAAGCCATTCACATCAACATAACTTCATTACTAACTTGACTTAATAATTATTCAATTTTTGCAAAAAATTCTCACTCCTGGATTTGTTTGCGATAATCTATATTGAATAACACATACTAAATCTAACATTGCATTATAACATTAAGTGTTTTGCTTTGCTGACTTCGAAATGGAGGTCAGCTAAACTCCAGTGACCCGAACTTTGCTGCAATGCGATGTGAAATACTTGACACCAAACCTCAATCAATTTGCCCCCCTTTTGGTGGTTACAAAATACTTGTCACTTTCACACATTTGAAATCTTTAAGCTTTTAACACTCTGTGAAATTCAGCACTTACCCAACAAACACTTGTGAAGTGTATGCGCCGGTGGATCCATATGAAGTGTGACTGGGCGCGCTCCGTGAGGCCGTAACGGACAAGACATCTGTTCTCTGGCATGACAAATTTTGAACAATAGTGAAATGCAGAAGGAACAAAAATGCAGATACAATAAAAATACACATTTATTCATATCTAAACAATTCTCTTTGAGACAAAATATGTGACTGAGTCGATAGCCACAAGTCATTTTGCAATTCTTTTACATTTTGTGATTTTTTGAACACTTTGTTTATACATGACCTGTATATCCCTGTACAGCGACGCATTAGCATTACAACACGAGGTGCTACACCAGAAGCAGTTGTGGGTGGCAAGACAAAGGGTACATGTGAGTAGTAGCACAATAGCTCGGTGTACATATGTAACTGAATCATTCAGGGTATGTAGGGTATCCCAGGAATGGCAATTAGTTACACAGAGTTTATGGTTTTTAATTTTCAAAGTGTTGCCGGGGCAGCTACCTCATGCACACGGATGTGAAACTTCAATTAAAAAGATGTACTCAGTGCTCAGTGTATTAGTTGTTCGTGCCATTATAGATGTACGGCTGTACAGGATGTACGTATGTACGTATGTATGTATGCACGTATGCACGTATGCATGTATGTATGTATGTATGTATGTATGTATGTATGTATGTATGCATGTATAGCACAATTTTCATTCATGCCTGGCAGCCGAGAACAACATCAAACTTCAAAGGTCAAAAGTGAATCTGTGCCATCTGTGTATTATTTGTTGCACTAAATCACATGCTACATATGCTAGTCTTGAGATCTGTGTCTTTATCTGTGTCTTGAGAGATACATTAAATATCGGGGTGGTGATGTCACAGAGGGAAAAAAATAAAGTACATTTAACATCTTTGGGAGGGACACAAAATAGTTGGAAAGTTGTAGTTCTTTTATTTTCTGATATTTTTATTTTTTGGATATTTCTTTTAGCCTTCCTCCAATAAGGTATGTTACTGAGCCCCCAAAGTGACATGAGAAAAAAATAAAAGTGAAAATAAAAAAGCATTGCAAGATCGTGGCTTTAAAACTCGAGATCTCGATTTTGAAACTCGAGATCTCGAGTTTCTTTTGCGAGCTCTTGCAAATGCGACAATACACATGAGAACCACTAGAGCCGTCTCGGAGAGCTTATAGCCACTGAAATTAGGTTGCAGTTCATTATGTCCGTGTTGGTGACACTTCTCATGCATCCAGTGGTAGCCATGAATCTGGCAACCCGAATGTTGTAGGTGGCCATGGATGAAGTCCACCAGGACACCCACATCGGTGTAGCCTGTCCTGCGGTTGAGCCCCAGTTCAGCGTTTCTTTTGCGAGCTCTCGCAAATGCGACAATACATGAACGACTAGAGCCGTCTTGGAGAGCTTATAGCCACTGAAATTAGGTTGGCGTCTTCGGTGTCAGTGTCGGTGAAACCCTCTTTTACTGTGGAAAGTGATCTCAGAATGGATAGCCTATAGGCCGCTTATGTTAGGTTTGTTAGGGAATTGTCGACATGGATCGACAAATAGCATTTATTTTGAGATAGGGCTCAAATACAACCAAATTCAGTCGGCCTTGGAAATGAGGCATGGTTACCACATTAGCCTCAGACACCTCAAGCGGTGGATCGCCGTACTGGGGGCTCAAACGCAGGACAGGCTACACCGATGTGGGTGTCCTGGTGGACTTCATCCATGGCCACCTACAACATTCGGGTTGCCAGATTCATGGCTACCAGTGGATGCATGAGAAGTGTCACCAACACGGACATAATGAACTGCAACCTAATTTCAGTGGCTATAAGCTCTTCGAGACGGCTCTAGTGGTTCTCATGTGTATTGTTGCATTTGCAAGAGCTCACAAAAGAAACTCGAGATCTCGAGTTTTAAAGTCGAGACCTCGAGTTTTAAAGTCGAGATCTCGAGTTTTAAAGTCGAGATCTTGAGTTTCAAAGTCGAGATCTCGAGTTTTAAAGCCACGATCTTGCAATGCTTTTTTTTTTTTTTTTTTCTCATGTCACTTCGGGGGCTCCGTCGTATGTCAATGAAGGATGAACACAAAAGAGACAGATGAAAACCTGTGTAGCACGCGGGCCACATTTTGATTGCTCTTGTCTGCTTCCCCATCTTCTCTCGCTCTGATTGCGTTTCTAATAATAGTATCTGCCAGAGGAACTTTGTGTTCATGGCGTGAACAATGTATATTCATGCTTCAAAATGTGCAGATGCTCAAGCAATATCGGTAATCCGTCAATGTAACCGCAACTTAATTCACCTTAAGAGTTTACCATGGCTCTCATAACTCCAGAGGCATGTGCCAGATCGTACCCTTATAGTGCCTCACATGTCTCTCTCCATCTCTGTCTCCATTTCTCTCTCTCGCTCTCCATCTCTGTCTCTCTCCATCTCTGTCTCCATCTCTCACTCTCTCTCTCACTCTCTCTCTCTCTCTCTCTCTCTCTCTCGCTCTCTCTCGATCACACGGTCCGGTAAGTGTGTTCCACATCCGACTGAATTATTGCCGAGCGCTGAGTTCTTTGGCTGCTGCTCCGGTTGTGTACCGCAGAACGACAAGGATTTGCATTACACTCATTTGGTGGAGGGGGCGCTTGCCAAAAAAACATCTCCCATTCGTTTCAGCTGTATTCTATGAGTGATTGTTGAAATGCGATGAGCTTAGTAACGCAAATAAAAGTCGCATCACAATTTCCAGATGTGCCTCGCGAAATAACGGGCAAAAACAAAAGCCTCGCGATCGTCACCGCGCTAACCTCATCCGTCAGAGTTTTTTTGTCGTCGAAACGGCTGAGAGAAATAAGGGACGGCGACGCGGTGCTGACTTGGACGAGCCTCAGTCGCGACACCTCCGTTGGTCCCCTCGTGTTTACAACGCACACGGAAATGTGTTGAGGATATGAAGGAGCGAAACAACCCCGCTAAGAGAGGGGCCATTTTCTTTATCTCGCCCCGGCATTCCTGTAGGTGCTCGAGGGGTGCAAGCGCGCCTCACAGCAAACAAAAAACAAAAAAAACACAGAGACGAGTAGAGAGAGAGAGAGAGAGAGAGAGAGAGAGACATAGAGAGAGGGAGAGAACAGCATAAAATCTGCATTCTGGAGGAAACAAGATGGACATAAAAGATGCACTAAATTGCAGAGAGGAATTTTCTTGTCAGAGGCTAATGGAAACATTTCCACACAACAGAGGGAGTGCAATGGAGCCTCCATTATCACCGCTGAGCAGACGGAGCTGGCAGCCATTCCAGGGAAGTGCTGAGATGTGCACACTGGCCCCGCTCAGTGCCCTCAGCCAGCCAGCCAGGCAGTGCACACACACACACACACACACACATACATACACACACACACACACACACACACACACACACACACACCTCAGACCCCCACCCCACCCCAGGGCCTCCACCTGAATAATCTGTGTCAACAGGTTCCAAAACGCCCAGAAGACACGAAAAAAAACGAAAAAAACGAAAAACACAAAGAGAAACACTTACAAAGTAATTGTCCATTCCTCCTTTTTTTTCCTTTTTTTTGGTGGGGGAGAGGAGGAGGGAGTGAGGGGTGCGTGTTGTTATCTATGCATTTGCTTTTTTTTTTTACTCCCGAGCATCTAATGAAGCACCCCCACACCGCCGCCGCCACCACCACCACTCACCCTCTTCCTTTTAGACTCCTGTGACAAAAACTCAAAGAGGCGGCGAGGGGCTTATGTGTGTTTGTGTGCGTCGTTTGCCTCGCAGGGTCCCCGCCGCCGCCACATTGTGTCACGACGCACACAGCGCTTCTCTTGGAGGATACACGCGAGACATCCCGCCCCGTGGCGCCGAACGAACAAACAAACAAACAAAATGCCAAGTTGAGATAATGAAAAAAAAGAAAGAAAGAAAGAAAGAGGAATGCAAAGAAGAAGAAGGGAAAAAAAAGGGCTGAATGGTTTAAGGATGTACATAAAAAAAAAAAATGCCTTGACACGTGTGGTCACAGCGTTGAGGCTGCGAAGGAGGACTATCCGAGTTCACCGTGGCGCTGTGGAGCCGCTCGGCTCAGACCTCCTGTCACGGCGTTCGCGTCGCGGTCTCGTTTGGAGGACGCCGACTTAGTCACTTACTTACACTTACTGCCAACGCGTCATCGGTGAAGGGGTTGTTGTACACAAACACACAGATACACCCCCCCCCCCCACACACACCACTGATCGTGTCGCTGCTGTAGCTGTTAGTTCACCTGTGATAACACACATATGTATATATATATATATATATATATATATATATATATATATATGTTTATATGTATAATACCTTAGCAAAGTTTACCATCATGTCCAAATCCATGTCTCTTGAGGCGCGTGAGAGATTGATTTGGTGGTAGCATTTTCACTGACAACTCCTCCAGGCATGGGGGGTGTTTGTGTGTGTGTGTGTGTGTGTGTGTGTGTGTGTGTGTGTGTGTGTGTGTGTGTGTGTTGTGTGTGTGTGTGTGTGTGTGTGTGTGTGTGTGTGTGTATTGGGGGGGGTGCGCAGGGAGGGGTCTTCGCCTGCTCTCTGACATCCAACATACCCCCAGGACTACTGGCTAGTCCTATAATCTGTTAGAGGCCAAATCTGGATTTGTGGCTTGCTGATAAGTAAACAGAAAAAAAAGAAAAAGAATATATGAAAAATGTAGTTAAAAGCAGACAAAAAAAAAAAAAAAAACAGACGACGAGTTTTCCTCCGGTCGCCATTTTGTCATCTCCAATAACAAAACGCCATTTCAGTCGAGTGACAGGATGATTGAACCCACTGTCGTTTAACAAGAAAAAAAGGAAAAGACAGGAAAACAATAATGGGCTATATCAGGCTCTGTGATGAACAAAAAAAACAATCTGCATGCAAAATAAACAAGCAAGTTGAAGAAGAGGCTTGGAGGAGATGAAGGCAATTTGGTGACCTGTTCATCTCGTCCGCCTGTCTTCCACCCAGAGTCATCCATTTATAATAAGGCAGCTGATAAATGTTTTAATAAACTTAGTGCATAATTCATCATCGGCAGGCCTAGTTTTAATTGACTTATTGCAGAATTGTACCAAAGATCAAAAACCTGATTAAAGCAATGTATATATTACTGCCCCCTAGTTTCCCCCCAGTGTAAAGGTTGGAGCAGACATCAGAGTGGGGGAAATGGAGTGAAACGTGATGAATAATTTATCTGGATAATTCACTAAGTGATTGATTAGCAGATTAGTTTTGACATTTTTGAGGTCGGACCTAGTTTACCTTGACAAGCGCTACTGTGGTATAAATAGTAACAAAACGAAATATCCAATTTTGCATACCACATAATATTCAAACCAGTTTGTTTTAAGTAGCACATAGTTTGAACCTAAATACAACCTGACATTCTGCTGTGTAGTCAGTTGTTTTCTTTCCTCCTGAGAGTTATTGTCATGGACCGCCTAAAAAGTAAATCTTAGCTTTGTCAAAAAAAGGCAGGGACACTGACAAACCATCACTCGCACGTCACGGCTATTTGACAAGTAATTACAGAGTCCCTAATAAGGGGTTCGTTCTGTGCTCGCCCTGCCCTCACGCCGTCTCCCGGCTATAATTATCTTGTCTCATTACTTTCACAGTGCATTGTGTAATACAGACTCTGCGGAGATCCTGCATTCTTCCAGCTCAGCTCAGCGCACGTAAAGAAGTGGTAGCCGTGCCTTTGTAATTAATCTCTACACAAGACCTGACATTACCTCACTTAAGGCCGACTAACTAAACATGAGAAAAGCACAGAGAGAACAGGTTTAGGCACGCCCCCTTTCTAGCTGGGAGTCCATCAGCGATCCATCACAGGGTGTCAAGTGTGTGTCAACCCAAGAACTACAATGGGGGGTTTTTTGCTGCTGGAAATTAGTCGGAGGCGTCATAAGTAATTTGTGTCTCACGTTGCCTTTTCTGCTCAAACCGTTATTTGCTCAAAAACAGAATTTGTTCTTTTTTTTTTACAACTATGTTCGTACTAAACGTACTAATTACTAACAAATAACTACTAGATAATTAAATAAAGACACGATATGTAAGCTATGTGCACGTCATGCCTGATGAAAGCACACAGACGAATGTGTGTGCTTTCATCAGGCATGACGTGCAATGTGTTTTTTTAACACAGGAAAGATATACGTATATAACATACATACCCACACACACACACACACACGTATATATATATATATATATATATATATATATATATATATATATATATATATATATATATATATACTGTATATATATATGTATGTATATATAGTTAG
>JAOPHQ010000589.1:210000-224215 GCA_030340625.1 Merluccius polli
TCATTACAGTTGTTGTGTTAACTTAATATGTGGTGTGTGTGTGTGAGAGAGAGAGACAGAGTGAGCCAGTGACAAAGAGATAGAGTTGAAAATGTGAGGTTGCATGCTTGTGTATGCAATTGTGTGTGTATGTATGTGCGTGCTTGTGTATGAGTGTGTGTGTGTATGTGTAGGTGTGTGCATGTATGTTAGCACGCACATGTGTGTGTATGAGCGCGTGCATGCATGTGTGTGTGGGTGTGTCCGTCTGTATGTTTGTGTAGGAATGAATGCTTAATCTGAGTGCACCGATGCCAATCCCCCCCCCTCACCCCAGACCCTCCCCCACCACCTTCCCTCCTCCTCCCACCTCGTCCCCCCGGCGCTATTCTGTGTTCCACATGGCAGTGGACGGTCTGGCTCTCCCTGGCAGGAGCCCCGGCCGTGGGAGTGGCCCTCAGATCATCTAGGAGGCGATTGGACGGACGCGGCCGCCTCACACAGTAACCTGGCAGGGTCTAAATTCATTAGGGTAACATTTGGCCCGGGCTCGCTGCGATTGTAGTGCCCACAGCGTTTGGCTTTTTTTTTTCTTTGCTGCATTGCGTCGCGCCGCGGAGCCGCGAGGCACTCGGTCCCCGGGATCCGCAGAGAGCCATTAGTGTCTGCTTGCGATGATGGTGACGCTCCCCGGTGTCAAACACAGATAGTTTTGCCTTTAGATGATTTGAGCGATTACCTTTTTCACACAATGCTGGGGGATAATGGGCTGAGGTGAGCGAAGGTGGGGAGGGGGGAGAGAAGACAGAGAGAGAGGGAGAGAGAGAGAGAGAGAGAGAGAGAGAGAGAAATCATAGAAAGGAAGCTGTGTGTGTGTGTGTGTGTGCGTGTGCGTGTGTGCGTGTGCATGTGTGTGTGTGACAATGTTTATTCATCTTGGAGTGAGATCTTGAAATGTTCTTCCTGGCAAGAAAATTTCAAATTCATGTGGTTTTTAATCCTGTTGACTACTTCATATTTCAAATTCATGTGTGTGTCAACAGACTAAATACTTTTTTTTAAATAAAGTAATACAAAACTAATAATACACGCTGAATCAATTGACCACAGCTAAGTTTAGGATCCTTGAAGCTTGATCTTTTAACTGATAATTGCTCATTCATCATCATTCATTGAACTTTCCGTCTGCATTATTGTGATGTTGAGTCCATTTGAAAGTAGCTACGCTTGTACAGCCGGTATAACCGCTGGTTGTGGACTTCAGCGGTTGAATCAATACTCAATACTTGAAAGCAAGTGAACAGAACTAAGGTGTTAAGACACAATGCGCCCGGGGGGGGGTCAGGGGGGGGGGGGGGGGGTCAGGGTTCACACTGTGTGCTTTCTGTGGCCTTAACAAGTTACTGTAACTCCAGGGCTGCTCGCTCCCTTTAACTTGACATCGATATAAAAACATGAAACTAGCTATACTATATTTCTATTCGAAACCGAATTTCACATTTATTCGTACATACACACACACTTTGTACAAACACAAGGTGTGCGAAGCTTCATGGCCTTCAGACATGCCATTCTCTGTCCAAATGCTTGACTAAGTTATTCTATTGATTCGTCACTCAACTGTCCTTGAGCGATCTTAACATTGCTTTGATCCGATTCGGTCTAATCTTCCCAATTCAAAACGCCAGATTACTTTATCGACGCACAAAACACGGCTAACTTATTGACGCTATTAAAAAAGATTGCCTGTGAGATCAATGCAAAACCACGATTTTGATTATGTACACACAGAAATAAGTCTATCAGACTGAGAATAATATGGTAGCAGAGTAGCGTCTTGGTGCCCGCGTGAATTCGGTCCGCATGCGTCGTACACACTTGCATCGCTTGGAGGTACGCGCGCGGTAGCGTACCTCCAACGCTGTACTGTACGACGCGACGATGTGGTGGCTTATTTGATACCGGAGAGGTGTCCCATTGGAAGGGGCCCCTATTATTCCTCCGCATCTGGCCCAGCAAATGAACTTGACAGATGGCTGTGTCACCCAAACCCTTGACTACCAACCTGATTATGCAGAAAACAATACAATACAATGGAACCGGGGAATCGTTACTGCAGGAGGAGACGGCGGGTTTAAGTACGCCCCACAAACCGCCACCCGCTCCCGCCCCCGCCCCCGCCCTCCCCACCCCCGCCCGACCCCAAGCCGAGGACAATGCAACGCGGCCGAACAAAATTACACTTGTGAAATTGAACAGCGAGAATGAGTTTAACATAAAGTGGGTTACGGCCAGGCAATCTGTCATTGGGCTGCAGCCATTGTCTGGGGCTGCTTGCATGGCATATGAACTCATCCGTCATCTCTGGCTCCATTAATGACTGCTGCTTAGGATTTAAACTGTAGTGGTTTAGAAGCCTGCCTGTACTTTATAGGAATGCCATGGGTGTGTGTAGTGTGTGTGTGTGCGTGTGTGTGTGCGTGTGCGTGTGTGTGTGTGTGTGTGTGTGTGTGTGCATGTGTGTACTGGTGAGTTGTGCATGCATGTGGACATTTGTTCAGGTGTGTTTCAGTGTGTGTGTGTGTGTGTGTGTGTGTGTGTGTGTGTGTGTGTGTGTGTGTGCATGTTACTATTCTTGTGGGGACCATTGAATTGTAGATCTAAGGGAATAGATTTTCAGCAAGACCATAAAAAGGCAGACCTTTTGAAGCGAGGGTTTGAAAAGGTTTCGTAGTGCGGTAGATATAACCAGACAACCGTCAGATCATAATATGAGGTGAAACATAATCTTCCATTGCAATGCATTAATCAAACCTTGTAATATCGTAACATGAATTGAAATCTGAATAAATATGAATACATGTATTATATATGCCTTACATAATGCTATTATGGTCATTTATTTGAACTGTGAATATTGTGTGCATTGTGTGTATTGTGTGCATTGTGTGCATTGTGTGTATTATGGATTGTTACAGAAATATGACCAAGGGTCATATCATGGATGATAAATATTATTCGGTGGTGGGGGGGGGGGGGGTGGTATGGGATAATGCAGATGTTCCCCAAACGACGGTCTTTTTTGCTTCTTTTAAATCATTAAAAAAAAGTGCATTCAGACATTCAGACATTTATTTTTAGCTTTGGAGTCGGTCTAATAATTATGATTACGACAACATCTCTCTGTCCGTCGCTCTATGAGCCACTGTCCCCACCCTGAGGTGTGTCTGACCCCTGGACCTCCCCGGCGAACCGCTCGCGCAAACACCCACCCGTGCGCCGCTGCGCACATTCCCCCCTGCAGGTCTGCAGAAGTTTTCATTAAGTTCATGTTTGAATAGGCAAAACAGAGTCTCTCCTCCGACCGTCAAAACATCGCGCCATTGAAATAACACGTTGAATTCAATGCCCCTCTTCTTCCTCCCCCACCGAACCTGGTAACATGAACCCGGGCCCCGGTGCGACCATAAGAGCGAGTACTCACTGGGTTCATATCCTGACTTCCTTTTCGGGGGGTTTCGGTGGGACTATTTGTGAAGCTCAAACATGTAAACAAAACGTTGCAGCGCGCCGGCACACATTACCGTGATTATTCCCCCTTTTTTTTTCCGCCGCCAAACAGTTTAGCACACTCTCTTCCTGTACAGACGACAGCATGTCACCGCGCTTCGCCAATTCTCAAAGCAAAGCCAACGGGAGGCTGCTAGGGTTTTAGCACGCGAGTGTCGGGGAACACAGAAAACAAGAGGGCTCGTCAAATCAAAGGCTCTTGTTTTTTTTTGTTGGGTGCCTGATCACACAGCGCTCGGGTTCTCGGGAAGACGCGCAAAAAACCTTTGGATGGGAAATATCACACCGCCTTCCTAGTACAGTACAGTAGGAGCAAGAGGGAGAGAGAGAGAGAGAGAGAGAGAGAGGGAGAGGGAGAGGGAGAGAGAGAGTTAGGGAGAGAGAGTTAGGGAGAAACACAACAACATTGTCTTAAATGACTTCGATCTCTAGTGCGATGAATCACAGAGTTGCAAATCCCTTTTTATCTAATTGCCAGCTGGTGAAATTTCGCCCCCCCCTGCTTGTCCTCCATGGTCAATATCAATTTTCAGGAGCAGTAGAGAGAGAGAGAGAGAGAGAGAGATGGCCCTCATTCTGTTCCCTTGAGTCTTACTGGTGGCCTTGCTGATAAAAATTGCACTAACAGCACTTAACCATTTCACAAAGACAGTGGACAGACGCGCACACACACACACACACACACACACACATAAACACAGTGACATGAAAAAAACTGTATTCTAGAGTATGTACGCACACTCACAAACACACACGCACGCACACACACACACCCACGTACACCCACACGCACGCACACACATACACACACAGGCTCCCTTACTCACAGCTGTGTGTGGTAATGAAGGAGAAAAGATGGACCAATCGAAGTGAAACAGGGAACAGGCTGGTGTCATCCGCTCTGTGACCTTCTGAGGAGAAGGTCTTCACTTCCGTGTGTGTGTGTGTGTGTGTGTGTGTGTGTGTGTGTGTGTGTGTGTGTGTGTGTGTGTGTGTGTGTGTATGTATGTGTGTCGGTGTGTGCGTGCGTGCGTGTGTGTGAGTGCTCTCCTCAAAAAAACGTCTGGAGGTCAGACCTGGGCTCACTGAAGGGAATTAACATTTGTCTGCTTCGATAAAGACAGGCTGTCCCCATACAGAACGCGGTGTGTGTGTGTGTGTGTGTGTGTGTGTGTGTGTTTTTATGGGTCTGTGTGCACATATGTGTGTACTGGTTCCAATGAAATTGTTGCTGTGTGTGCAGGAACTACAACCAAATGTGTACAAACACACGTCCTCAGAGGTCAAAAAGAATAAGAAACACCACACACACAAAAAAAGTTGATTATATGCAACTGTGTATAATATATACTATTCTATTCATGGGATATCTATTACAGAAAGAGAGAGAGAGAGAGAGAGAGAGAGCGGGGGGGGGGGGGGGGGGGGGGATGGTGAGGGGTCCCAGTTTGCCCTTGAGTGTCCTGGCGAGAGAGAGAGAGGCGACGCAGCAGTCAGGGGACACAGACAACAGTCACTTGACATTCTGCGCCCCCGTCCGGGTGTCCACTCTCCACAGTGAAGACAGACCCCCCCCCCCCCCCCCCCCCCCCCCCGCCCCTCCCGCCCTCCCACCGTTACCACGACTACCCACCACCCCCAGCACCCCCAGCACCAACACCTTCTGACTACAATCTCCGGCACACGCCGACCACTTGGACTCCAGTCAGTAACCATAGCGATCTCACCAGAGTGTGTAGGGTGATGCGTGTGTTGCTCTGGATGTGTGTGTGTGTGTGTGTGTGAGTTTGAGTGTTTGTGTGCATCTTTCGTTTTTATAAATTTCGATCTCTGAGCTTGTGATTAGGTCATTATTAATGGTGTGCTGATATAGGTTTTTATTTTATTTTGTACTTCGTACCTGTTGGTTTGGCCTTGTACATTTCAGAAAGCTGGATGGACTTGAGCTTATTTGAGTTAGAATGATAAAGAAATTAACAGCATGCTACACTGAAATAATAAAATGAATGATATCGCACAGCTTTGAGCCATTAAAAGACCAGACGCCATGAGTTCACCTCTCCCTAGTGTGTTTGTGTTTCATCGGTAGCTAAGAAGCTCTTTAGGGACAGGGGGTCTGTGAGGGGGTGCGTTCACCTTCACCCCTCCCCACTATTATGCCAAAAAAATTATATTTTTTTAAGAAGTAAAGTAGCGGGGAGGCTTGAGAGATCTGTCGTCTTTGTCCCCTCTTCTTCTTCTTCTTCTTCTTCTTCTTCTTCTTCTTCTTCTTCTTCTTCTTCTTCTTCTTCTCACTCTCTTTAATCTGATTTCCAGCGAGCATCATTGATCTGCGGGCCCCGGCCGGAGGAACCCAATCTGCCGGGGGCCCTGGCCCCTACAGATGGAGAGAGTATGGAGATTAGCAGCCTTCGCTTACAGCTTTAGCGGCTAATACCTGATTAGGGCCCCGACTGAGTCCACCGATTGTCTCAACGCCGGCTAGGAAGCACGTAGCGGTGGCCCTGGAGGAGTGTAATGGACTGGGGTGGGGGGGGGGGGGGGGGGGGGGGGGGGTGTTGGATGCATGGGAGGATGGATTGGGGGGGGGGGGGGGGGGGGGTGAGTCAGGGGGTGGGATGGGGAGGGGAGGCGGGTAATGGTGGGCAACTCACAGAGGGAGCAGGGTGGGCGGGTGGAGGGCTGGGGGTTGAGATGAAGGTTGATTCCGTAATGGATACTCATTTTATCCCCGCCCCGCTAAGGAGATTAGGCCTTGGGGTGTCATATTAGCCACGCTCTCTGGGCCTTTCCTGCTCCCACACACACACACAGCCTGCTAATGGCGCTATAGGCTGGCGCAGTGTGGGTCTCAACCGGTCTAGCCTCAGGACCCGCGTGCGTCATCCGTCATTAAGTCACGAACCCAAAAAATACAACAATGATTTACTCTTATAACGCCTTCAATGTAAACATTGAGCGAAAAAAATAAACGTGCAACAATAGGGGGCTAAACCCAATGAATGAAATAGTAAGCCATCGAAACATGAACTAACACTGAGCGCATTAGTTAATTCAAGGGATTCGTTCGCAAGATTAAGGTTTGGCGTCTGCTCCGCGACCCGCCGGAAACGCCCTCGCGACCCCATAACCCGGTTGAGAATCGCTGGGCCGGCGTTTCTGTTTGTCTAGCCGCCTCGCCGCTCTTTCCCCCCCCCCCCCGCGCCTTTCTCCCTGTATCCCCTCACCCCCCATTCATCTCTCTCCTCTCGTTCGGCGCTATCCCGCTCTGCTGTCGAAGTACGTTGTATTGTGGAGAAACTTGTGTTGCTGTGAATGAAGTCGAGTGTCGCAGAGTCCTGTTTGGCTCGGGAGCGAGTATGTGTGCGATAAACGCCTCGTTCACGGCGATGTTTAACATTCAAATGAAGAGGGAAATGAGTAAGAGAAATTAAATAAATATTCCCCTCGTGGGAGTAACTTGCACTAGATATGGATTTTAATTAACCATTACAATATTGGATTGTGCCCATATGCCATGAGATGTAGGATGATGTGCTGAACAAAGATAAATACATTTAAAAAAAACAAAAAACAAATGAGAATTTTAATGGACACTGTAGCGTGCCAACAGGTAATGTAAGACTTTGTAATTTCCCTGGTCTACATTTGTTTCTCGCTTGTCTTTCCTTTCAAACCTAAACTATGTTAAGGGACTGTTGTGTTGCTCACTAATTAATGCTGTAATCATTAATTCAACAACCAACACAATCTTGAGTGTTCTTTTACCAGACAGACAGCAGAGCGCATGGAGACACACTTGGCAAAGGCTACCGACAGGAGGGCCATGAAAGTTTAAAAATCATGTTGAGATTGTGCACACGCACACACACATGCACACATACACACATGCACACACACACGCATGCATCTGTGTCAAACACACACACACACACACACACACATATATACACACTCTCACACACACACACACACACAGACACACACACCCACACACACACACTCTCTCTGTCTCTCTGTCTCTCACACACACACCCACACACACACACACAGATGCTTTCTTTCACTTCGTTTCTTCCTCATGGGCCCACTCTTTCTAAATCTGTCAGCGTTACAAAGCTGGAGCATCACTCCAGAGAATCACAAGCATTGCCAATTAGAGCACTCGAGACAGGCAAGTGCTCTCCTTTATGACTCAAGTGTACAGTTGTGCTAAGAGACAACGCTAAACTGATGCAAATAATAGCGGGGTTGTTTTGGGTTTTTTTTTTTTTTTTTTGGCTGTGGTTTAGCCAGACCACTTGTGAGAATTTGTCCAATTTGCGGCTACCTGAAAGAGTTACTTTAAAGTGCACGAGTGAATTTGAATTGCTTCAAACGTCAATCAGTTAAATGGCCACTTGAACAGAAGCTATGCTGTCAAGTGTCCAACATTACCTTGTTGCAATTAATGCACATTTAAGTACCTTGGCAATATTCCTCCGTGTGTGCCCTTCATTTAATAGCCGAACATATTAGGCCGCATGTATAGGTCTATGTTGTGTGTGTGTGTGTGTGTTTTGTTAACCTATACACTAAAAGAAGACTGCACTGTGAAATGATTGTGAATCATTTGTGATATTAAGGTGCAATAAAAAAAAATACAACAACACCCAGAATCGACTGTGAAGGGCGATCTTGGGGAAACACAAAAAAATACTACTTTTTTACCAAGTAAATAATTCACCGGAAAAATGATCGATGGCGCAAAGTGCGGGATATAAAAACCCAATCTTCCCAATGTATTCCCTTGTGCGTGCGTGTCTGTACTGTGTATGTCTTGTGTTTTGGTATTCCCCAACGCTGCACCTTCACTCGGTAATATCTTAATAACTGTGTTTAGCTCCTTTTGCAACCTGTTTTTGACATGGGAAATTGGACCTGCTGGACTTAGCAGATGAGTGTGATTAGTCCTTCGTTATCTGTAGCCTTTATCTCAGCCCTGTGAGCCAAAGCTGCCTATTTGTCTCCAAGCTTCCTGGATGTGTGGTGATGGTGTGCAACCCTTGAGGGGAATGAGTGGAATCTTGTTTACAGAACGGCCATCATAGTTTTGCTTTATTCTTCACAAGTCGTGGCGTTTAGAAATATGGTTGATATGCATAATATTCATGTGTGTGTGTGTGTGTGTGTGTGTGAGAACGTGTGTGTGCATGTGTGTGTGTGCATGTGTGTGTGTGTGTGTGCATGTGTGTGTGTGCATGTGTTTGTGTGTGTGTGTGAGTGTGTGCATGTGTGTGTGTGCGTATGTGCGTGTGTGTGAGTGTGTGCATGTGTGTGCGTGTGTGTGTGTGTGTGTGTGTGTGTGTGTGTGTGTCTAGTTCTGTGCCTGTGCTGGTTTATCTTGACTATTTAAGGAAAGTTAATTGAGTAGCAGGTCAATTCATATAGAAATGAGGTTGAGTACACAAACCAGTAAAGTTAAATGCACGATGTGTGTGTGTGTGTGTGTGTTTGTTTGTGTATGTGTGTGCTTGCGTGTTTGTGTGCGTGCGTGCGTGCTTGGGTATGTGTTTGCATGTGTGCTTGCGTGCTTGCATGCTTTTGTGTTTGTGTGTGTTTATGTGTGTGCTTGCGTGTGTGTGTGTGTGTGTGTCTATGCTGCACTTGTACCTCATCTCCCCAGGATGATTTCAACGAAAGAGATGAGGAGAGGTGGAAAAAAAGAAAACAAAACTTTATGTTATCTCAATATCCGGGCCCCGGTTTTGTGGCGGTGACCCCCACGCGGTATACAACCAGAATCTGCGGCGAGGCCCGGGCACATTAGTTAGCGTCCCCAGAGGAGGGGCTCCTACACTCCCCCACAATCTGCTAATGAGTAGGGGGGGGCCTCGCCGCATCGGCCACCACCACCACTCAGCTCCTCTCCGCCGCGCGCAGAGGAGAATCGATCCCGGGTGTCAAAAGGCCTCGCAGTCTTGGCCTGCTGAGCCACCAGTATAATGATCCCCTTGGAGCCAAATTAGCAGACCTTCAACGCATAGGGGCTCCAGTATTAAGTACAGAGGCCAGAAGTGCCTTTTCGTCCGCCCCCCCCCCCCCCCACACACACACACACACACACACACACACACACACACACTCCACCCACCCCCCTCTTCTCTAAGGTTTTTTTAAATACTCTTCCCATAGTGCATTGCGCCAAATTCAAGTTCCTTCAGTGCGTTGACATGGGAACATAAATGTGTTTGAATGGGTCGTTGTTAAGTGCACTGTTGACACGCGTAAGGATCAAACTCTCCCTCCTGTTCTTGTTCTTCTTATACGTAGCATTCGTCTTCATCGTCATCATAATTTCTTCATAATTTAATACATTATTATGATTACGATGACGATGACGATGATGATGATGATGATGATGATGATGATGATGATGATGATTAGGGACCGAGCCAGTACGAACTGGAAGGTCCCTATTGAAATTGGTGTGTTTATTTATTATTATTATTTAAAATAACAATTATAATAATGTTGTGATTATTATTCTTGATATTGTTATCACGCTTATTACTTTGCTAATCATTCCTTTTGAATCAGAGCCGTGACGAGCGGTGTCTGCTGAGCGCCAGTGATAGCGTGGTGCGGGGTGCATCTTGAAGAAGCTGACACAGCCTTTGTTATTTTCAAACTCCATTAATAATCTATGATCTCCTTGTGCTCCTCACCCCCAGAACCGGTTGCGGGCTGTTTACATAAGTTGACAAGCACGCCAAAAGACATGCTGGGATTTTTCAAAAGTATATGTGCCCCCAGAAGACATAATGATAATTAATTTTGAAGAAAAAAAAAAAAAGGTTCAAATTAATTGGAGAGGCACTGTTTACATATTTAATGTTTATTTATGACAGACTTTTTAGAGCTATAGGAAGGCGTTTGACTGACACAAATACATTATTCTATTTGTGTGTTATTTCCCACAGGAATGCTCATTATTGGTTTTTGTTTCATCCTTTTTTTTTTTGGGGGGGGGGGGGGGGGGGGGGGGAGTCGAAACATTTAGACGAAAAACACGCAATGCCAAAATATCTGGCGTTCGTTTTTTTGTTTTTCTTTCACTGTTTTTGTTTATGTCTCATGTTTGCACGTGCTCTTAGAAAGCGACGGCGTGATAAACTTGATATGATATGAACCTGGAAATGTTATTCATCAAGACATATAACTGGGAATGCCAATCACATTATGAATACTTTAAGTCAGTCGCGTGAAATTGAATCGTTTGTCAGCAGTGAGTCTTCTTAACAGCCTTCTAAACCGTCTATTGAAATTCATGGTTTGTCGACAAAATATGGAGAAAAAAGGCGTAGATTAAACAATCTATTCTGTCATTTATTATTCAGAAGTAATGAATTCTCTTCTGGAAAATGGAGATCTGTATTTAGCTGTCAGGATCACTTTGGGTGAAATATGATTGACATTTTCTTTTCTCTTTTTTCTGTGTGACCAGCAGTTATTTGTCTAGTCATATTGCCTCATCACTTGCGAAAGTGCTCTTTGTGGAATATGTAAATCTATATTTTAGCCAGTCAAGACACATTTCAGGTTCAAAAAGGGACTGCTGGGTTTTCAACTGTACTTTGTAGATATTCCAATATGAAGCTGAGAAATATTGCTTTCATAAAACGAGACAGACAGACTGTATCGTAGTTGGTTGGTTTGAACAGTTGGCCATTTCTGCTCCACTGCAATTCCTGGGACCCACACACACACACACACACACACACACACTGAGAGACACCATTAGGTCCTTTCCAGCACCAGTTAGATCATCATAAATGACATTAGTGGCAGCTATATTTTGACCAAGCGAGAACCCCAGTTAACATTACGCTTGCTCTTTGATCGACTCCAGTTGCAGTGGGAGGGGGGAGAAAAAAGTCTTCAATTTGGCGGGTACAACCTGAGTCATTATTAGGAATGGCAGTTGAACCTGATGAAAATGTAGTCCCTATTGGAAAACTAAATTGCCATCAGACCAACATGGTTTCCGCGCGCCGGTACCATGCTAATTCGGCCTCAAAACATTGGTAAATGTGTTTAAAAGCCGTAATAGCATATTACCATGCAATCTTCTTGCGGCCTCATATTTGGATCCTGTTAATCTGGAACTTCGATTTGCATGTAAATGTGGTCAACTTTCATATCATCAAAATACATGAGTCCTACACCACCAGCAAGCCCGGGTGGGTGAAATGCGTGCATGTGTGTGTGTGTGTGTGTAGTTGTGTGTGTGGTTGTGTGTATGTGTGCGTTTGTGTGTGTGTGTGTGTGTGTGTGTGTGTGTGTGTGTGTGTGTGTGTGTGTGTTTGTGTGTGTGCGCGCGCTTGTATGCATGTATACAAATGGCTCGCATTTTTCAATTCATGCATACTGCAAGCCCACCGGCTCGCACATGGACCTGCATCCACGCCGGACTGAACGTGAAACATGAAACAGAAATCCGATTAAAAAAAATAGTGTGAATATATCTTGCACATTTAAATGAATTATTACAGGACCACAACATGTTGACAACTTTATACGGACAAAACTGGAAGTAAACAAAAAGCAACAAAATTGACAAAGATTAAATGATTTTGCATAAAAAGTAGCGAAAACACACACTTAGATGAAGAAGGGAGGAAGCAAGGAAGGAGAAGAACAGAAGGAAGGAAGACATTTCGGTTGAGGAGAAAGGTAGGTGGAGTAACAGATTGTGACAGGCTTATGATGAGACATCAGTGTCTCCTGGAGGGATGAACACCATCAGGTACGGTGATGGCTATGTGCCAGTCCCGGAGACGTCACATTAGCCAGGCGGCAGCAGCAGCAACGACGTGAGTGAATGCTACTTCGGCGATGCCATTCACCATTTGTGGCTCTTGAATTGCCATATAAATTGCATTAACCAATCACACCTCGGTTAAAAAGAAGAATAGCCGCAGTCACTCTCGTTTAACAGGCGGGTGTCTTCAATGCAGCGTCGTATTAACATTGACCGTGTGTACCCCCCATCGAAGTAAAGGTACAGTCGCTGCAGCGGCCTATACTCGGATTAATTGAGCACACAACGTGAACTTTACCATACAGGCAGCTCATTTCTAATGGCACACTGTTGATGCATTCCTGTGAGGACTTATCAAAGCTGGGCAGGGCCCACATGCACTACCGGCTCGGTCAGCTCGCTCAGCCTTCAAGCTCTTTCCATTTGTTCATAGGTGAAACCTCACACTATGATAGCCACATAAGAAAGAATCATCGCTTAACGTGATGAATATATGAATATTGCATGTGTGTGTGCGTGTGCGTGGCGTGCATGCGGGCGTGCGTGCGTGTGTGTGTGCAGCCACTGAACTAACATGCTAGCATTGACCTGTTGCCTGCGCTGACTCCATCTAATTCTGTCAACTCTAGTGACCAGATCCACAGGGAATTCATCAGATAGCTATTAGCTAGTCAAAGTGCAGGCTGGCTCATGATTGAGCGATTGATTTATACTTAAATAGATGATTGAAGGAATGGACGGGTCAATGAATGAGTGGATAGATGGATGGGTGGGTGGATGGGTGGGTGGATGGATGGATGGATGGCGTGATGTGCAGAAGCAGGTGGTGGAGACACTCAATATATTTTGGGAGAAATGAGAGCAGAAAGAGTTTGGTAAAAACTCTTCCTGAATCACATTCATACGGAAAAGACAAAAGTCGGCTAGTGTAATGAATTCACACATCACTTCCCCACTGCACTTTCCCGTCGAGTTGTGGACCGGCTGGATTTTAATGCCAAACGTTCATGGCAAATGTGAACAAGGCTGTGGTTTTTTTTCCCTCTATTTTCTCTCTAGCCAGAGAACCAAACCACCAACCCTTTAGGCTGCCAGTTGACCTGCTCGGCCTCGCGATCCACTGCCACGGTAACGCTAGGCACCGTAATTGTGGGGGGTAACTACGAGAGAGCGCGCGCAGGGGCGGGGGGGGTGGGGGGGGGGGGGGGGGGGGAGAGGTGGGGAGGAGGAGCTGGACAGTGGGAGCGATAGGAGGCCAGGGTGGGCAGAGTGGGAAGCTCTAATTGGTCCCTCAACCCATGGATTCATCACTATTTCATATGCAATTTAACCTTAGCCAGCCTCGCTCACACACACGCGCACACACACACACACACACACACACACACACACACACACACACACACACACACACTGGCTCTCCATTGATGTTTGGTCCAGCACAGAGGACAGTCATTCCACACCATTCATATTTCTATTTGTTTCCTGCGCCGTCTCCCTTTGGTGTGATTGGTGCAAGACGCCGATGTTTACAACGCTGGCTTGAAAATGCAAATGGCGAAGCTGCATTCATAGGAATGAGCCACTGGAAAAAAAATAAATAAAGGAAAACCTGTTAGATTTTTCATACGGACATTGTCCGTATGAAAAATGACACAGGGTAAAATAATCACTCCTTTGTCATTTAAATGAACTGGGCGGGAGGTAAAAGAAACCAGGGAACACAGTTGAGGTAGGAAGGAAGGAAGGAAGGAAGGAAGGAAGGAAGGAAGGAAGGAATGCACTAAGGAAGGATATAATTGTCCAAATGCATATGCTTAAATATCCCACAGAGCAAGAGGATGGAGATTCAAAGAAAAAAAG